>VDFB02210876.1:0-19220 GCA_007258455.2 Sequoia sempervirens | reverse complement strand
GACTATCTTTGTCGCTCACAATGCTCCGAGGCAATCCATGTAGTCTGAACACCTCACGAAAGAATAGCTCTGCTACCTGTGTAGCTGTGTAGGTTGCGGTGATCGGAAAGAAGTGAGCATACTTCGTAAGCTGATCCACAACTACATATATGCAATTCGTTTTGGGCTTTTGTGCTTCCGTAATGAAATCCATCGATTAGCATTCCTACTCCGCCGTGAATCGAAGTGGCTGCAATAATCCTGCTCGGTAATGTTCTCCCGCTTTGTTCGGCCGACAAACAGTGGCACTCACGCACATACTGAAGAACATCTGCCTTAAGTCCTTTCCATGTAAATCTCTCCCGAATCTGTCTGTATGTTTTGAAATATCCGGGATGTCCTGCTATAGGTACATCATGAAAGGCTCGCATGATAATGTTCTTCACCTCTGAACCTGGGATCAAATAAACCCTGTTCTTGTAAATGATCAAGTCATTCACAAGCGTATATCTGGTGTCGATCGTCGATCCCTCAACAATGCTGGATGCCCATGTATCGTTGGCATACTCTGCCACAATCATATGCCTCCAATCCTCTGTAATGTGAACCATAGAGCTCAAATAAGGCCTGCGTGAAAGAGCATCAGCTACTACATTCTGGGTACCTTTGATATAAGATATATCAAAGTCATATGCCTGCAATTTACTTACCCACTTCTGCTGACGATCATTGAGATCTCGCTGCCCTAGGAAGTGTCTCAAACTGTTGTGATCAGTTTTGATGCAAAATTTGCTGCCAACAAGATATTGCCTAAATTTTGCCAAGGCATGCATTATAGCGAGCATCTCCTTATCGTAAATGCTGTAGAGTCTCTCTGGCCCTCTGAGTTTACGACTCTCATACACAATAGGGTGCTTGTCCTGCATAAGCACCGCTCCAATGCCCTCACCTGAAGCATCGCACTGAAGCTCAAAAGGCTTCGAAAAATCTGGTAGTGCCAACACTGGGCACGTGGTCATCAACTCCTTAAACCTCATAATACACTCCTGTGCCTCAGGAGTCCAACAAAATGCACCCTTTTTCAATAAATCTGTCATAGGGGCTGCATGACGTGAATAACCATTCACGAATCTGCGATAGAACCCACACAAACCTAGAAATCCTCGCAACTGTGTAAGGTTTGCAGGTGTAGGCCAGTCAATAATAGCACGGATCTTCTCAGGATCCATCCGCACTCCCTCTGCGTTGATAATATGACCTAAGTATAACAATTCGGTCATCCCCAAATCACATTTGGACTCCTTGGCGTACAAGGACTCCCTCTCCAAAATACTGAGCACCGTCTCCAGATGAGCCAAATGCTCCTGCCAAGTCCTGCTGTAAATAAGAATGTCATCGAAGAAGACAAGTACAAATCTCCTCAGCAGTGAATGGAAGACCCTGTTCATGGTGGACTGAAATGTCGCTGGCGCGTTGGTGAGCCCAAATGGCATCACCACAAACTCGAAGTGTCCACAATGACAACTGAATGCAGTCTTCTCAATGTCCTGCTCTCAAACTCTGATCTGGTGATATCCTGACCTTAAGTCTATCTTCGTGAAGTAGCATGCACCATGGAGCTCATCAATGAAAGCTCTTCTATACGAGGGTATTGGATTTTGTTTTGATAGTCCTCTTATTAGGGACTCTGTAAATTATCCTGCACATGCGTAGAGTGCCATCCTTCTTCTTTACAAAACAAGCTGAGAAGAAGCGAATGGTGATTTTACTGGAGTCGAATGGGCCCATAGCAAAGTAACTCCTTGATCGTTTTTCGATCTCATCTTTAACCGCTTGGAGGTTGTCTATGGGGAGTAATCATAGGCTTTGTGCCCTCCTCAAGCTCAATAGCTATGCTCCAATGCCCACATGCGGAGGTCTCCCTGGTGGAATATCATTGAATACCTTATCATGCTTGATTCTCAACTGCTGTATGTCGGGATGATATTCAATCTTCTGCTGTCCCTCCTGTATAGGTGCCAATGTGCACTCGGCAGCCCACTCTACCATGTCGTGTCGCATGAGCCTTTCCATCCGTCGAAAGGAAATAGTTTTGATGTTGCTGTCCCGAATGGCTTTCAGAATATGTGTCTTCCCATCCACATCAAAACGGATCTCCATGTCCTTAAGACGAAGGGTGACTTCCTCAAGTGAATGAAGCCACTTCATACCCAAGACCAAATCAATATCTCCCATGTTAACTACGTAATAATCAGCCTTGAACTCATAATTGTTCAAGCGTAAGGGGAGATCCTTAATCATGCGTTCACACCTAAGCGTATAACCGTCGGCCACCTTAACTCTAATCCTTTCGAACTCCTCAGTGATGAGTCCGCGTTTCTCAACAAATCTAGCATCAATAAAATTGTGAGTGGCTCCTGTATCAAGAAGGGTGATGACCCTCTGTCCTGCCAACACTCCACGAAGCCTGAATGAACCCTCTTGCTGAATGCTAGATAGGCGTGCCTCCTGAATTTGTAGCTCTGACTCTGCCTCTGCCTTAGGCTTTGAAGCCTCTGACTCTGACTCCTCAGAACTCTCCTGCCGTTCGGAATTTTCTGATTCCGAATCCTCGTAGTAAGCCCACATCACTCGATTTGCCTTGCCCTTAGGCCTCAAAGGACAATCGTGATTGGCGTCATAGGGACCTTTGCAGTAGAAGCAAAGCTTCTTCCTGCGTAGATCATTAAGGGCCTCTCGATCCAAAGGTGGTGCTGCTGATTTACCCTTTGAATCATTCTTAAAATCTGATTTTTCTTTGTTAAAATCAGACTTCTCTCTGTTTTTGTTAAAGCCCTTATTGTCCCTGAAAGAAGAATTGTTTCTGGAGTTGAATCTACTGGACGGTGCTGCCAACTCCATACTACGAGCTTTCTTCATCGCTTCCTGTAACGAAGGAGGATCAAAGGCTTTGATCCAACCTCTCAATAAGCTGCATCAAACCCTCAGAAAACACTACCGTTCGCCTCTGAAATATTAGGAACCATAACTGATAACTTCTGAAAGTCACCAATATACGACTCCAAACTACCACTCTGTTTCAACTGAGCCAAGTCTCTAAAATAGGATTTTGGATCCTTCCTGTCAAACCGCTCCACCAACCGATCAACAAACTCCTGATATGATGTGATCCGGTCATGCTGGAGTGTCACCATCCCGTGGTGCCACCAGTCGTAAGCTACTCCCTCCAGATGTAATGTTGCATACCTAATAGCATCTCTCTCAGCCATCGGACGCAATGTGAGGAATGTATCTAGCTTACTAATCCAGGCCTGAGCTGTCACCTTGCCACTACCATCGAACATCGCTAGATTGAGCCTGTTTGTAGCATGTTTGAGGATCATTGTTAGATAATCTGGTCTCCAATCCTATGGAGCCTGCAGCGGTGTTCTCTCCTCACATTGTAGCGAATCACGTCAAGGTAATCCTCTCTAAAATGGGGTGGTACTAGCTCCCATTTCCTCGTTAAGCTGCCATAAGGGTATCTGCGAACAACTCCTCGTGCTCCTCACCTGCAATAGCCTCATCGGGCTCCTGTCTCATAAAAGTAGGCCTAGTAGGCCTATCTGCTGTCCGTGAAACAGTCCTGGGTGCTCTCCGAGATCCTGCATCACTCCTATTATCCTCATGCTGAGGTGACGGTCTCCTCTGTGTACCCAACCTCTGGATGGCTACTGTCAACTGCTGTAGCACATCGTTGGACTGCCGTTGACCTGCTCGTAAGTCTCTGAGAGTGTCTAAAACCTCTGCATCGTCCTGATCTCTGGGATTATGAGGAATCTCTGTTCTAGGAATATCTGTTCTATCACCCATGTTTTCCATTTGCTTGGGATCCGAACCATTTGCTTTTGTCAATCCAAGGCTGCTTCGTGTGTAATACACAATGAGACCCAATGCATTTGTGGCTACCTTAAGGCCGCTAAACCCTCCGGATGGCGGGGATTTAGCTCTGATCTGCTGGCCAGAAACCCCTGTTTCCCCTAACTTCTGAAACTGTTTGTTTTTTTGACTGTTTTTGTGTATTTTGATGTTTTTGGGTTTTTGCATGTATAAAGAAAGAATGCGATTTTGGAAAGAAAATTGATATTAAATTCCTAACAAATGCAATAATCTCATATCTAACATATATTGGCTCAGGAACTGATAATTAATGATTGCATTATTTTTGCCAAGCTATTACAATAAGAATCTCTGATATACAGGCAAGATAAGACGAATTAATGATCAAAAACCTGTTTTTGCAGCAAGCTGAAATCGCCCTTGATCTGGTACAGCCTCAATAGATTTGCCTTGTCCCTCCGTCAGACGCTTCGAATAGGATCCAAGAACATAGGCGCCAACTGGGTCAAAGTTAGACAAACCAAATAGGAGGCGTTTTTCTTAAGGTTGAAAAAGTACGGCCTTCTTAATGGTACGGCCCTGCTACAGCAGTACTGTACGGACTTGAAGATACAGCAGCAATCAATAAATAAGTACGGCTCTCTCTGGAATCTCCAGATCTAAAAGAAATAGGCGCCTCAACTGCATAAACCCTGCTGGATAAATCTTACACTGGAAACCCTGATTAATAATGCTCTGTGAATGTTCTGTGATCTCTCCTGGATGAAGAAATGTCTCTGCCTGGCAATAAATCGGATGATATTTCACAACCTCTGAATTGCTTTCACTGGAGATGGCTCATTCCCCAATGCTCTGAGACTGAAACCCTTGGCTTCCGTGCTCTGGTTGAAGACTTGATCAATTTCCAATATTCAATAACATAATGAGCTCGATTTCCAAAGCAAAGTCTTATAACCTTTGAAAAGTGCGAATTCCTTCAAAAAGCATCATTAAAATAAATTCGACTTTTCTTTTTAATTATTCCAATAGTCTTTGATCAAATTTTTAATTATAAAATATAATTAAAAACGGCCCCCTTTCAATGATGGACGCCCCCTTGAGTCAAGCACTTAAGTTATAATATAAAAATATTATAACTTTATAATATAGCTCCAAAAATTAATATTTAATTAAATCAATTAAATATTAATATCTTCCTCAAAAACTATCCGATTCTCAAACCGTCTGAAGCTGGCGAACCAAGGTGATTCTGCGTGACCCAAACTATACTGCTAAAAGCAGGGGTGCCTGGGTGAAAAACTGCTAAAATAGCACTAAAAATAGCGGTGTCCGATGAGCAACGAAAGATGATCAAATACAAACCGGCCGAGCCAAGCTCCATCAAGACCCTCTATCCATCCCAGCCTACGAGGGTCGCATAATAGGCTAATCATGTGCTCCGAGAGATGTCAACTAGGGGACATGACACTCGCAAAGCCACAAACCCAATTGGAACTGAGTCCCTTAACTGAACCACCTAGCCAACAGGAACTCGGGAATTGGCTAGAGGTAATGTCCACTATTCGGAGGCTAGGAGGGGACATTACATGGTGCCTTAAATGTCTATTGTTTTTCTATTTTCATTTTCTCACTTGTAGAATGTCGAACTCAATTAGGTGTTTTTGTGTTCAAGTATAAAATTAACAATGAAAGGCATTAGCGGCAGCAGATATTAAATGATAAATGTTTGGCAAAAATTGTATGTAGGATGAATTTTTTCATGTTCCACATTTAGCATTTCATGTATAACCATCTTATGTCCTGGCTCTTTAACTATGGCAGTGACAACTACGTTGTACATGATTACTTTCTAGGTGCTGTTATTGTATCCACTCCTCAAGATATTGCCTTATTGGATGCACGAAGGGGTGCCAACATGTTTCGAAAAGTTGAAGTTCCGGTATGCACTCCTTTTTATCAGCTTTAGTATCTTTAACCACCAAGACGGGCAATACATTAGACTTTTATTTTGAACTGGACATATAAATTGAACTTATTGTAGGGGGCAGTGCAAGACCAAAAACGATTCTTTTTCATTAGTTTAAAAAATGCTTGAAATCGTCATTTTCCTTTCAATTTATTTTCTTTAAATGTTATTATATTTTCAGATATGTTTTTTGTACAAGTAACAGCCTTCTGAAATGTAAAAATCCAAAAAGAATGTGACATCTCTTAAACCAATTTAAGTGCATTGTTTTATCACTTTTCTTTTGCATGTATAGTCATACCTTTAGTGCCATGACTAGTGACTTCTATTTTACTGTAATTCCTTGACCTACAAGGCTAAAAATTTATAATATAAAGATAATTTTAAAACATCCAAATTAGGGAAAGAACGTGGCAAGGTTAGGATTGTCTTATGACTATATCACACACAATGATGTTACAAAGAATTTTGTTGAGTATATTGAACAAGAGCGATGCAAATAATATATTGAATGTTATTTTCCCCAGTTCTCATTGCAGGTTTACAATCTATGAACATCAATAATTAATGTTGCAATGTAATCTGATTCAGTTTTAGGGGTCTGCAGTGATCTATTACAAAAAGTAGTAACACAGAGAAAGATTACCAAGATATTCGATATCAAATTAAGGAGCAAAAGTATTGCTATATAAGAGATACAAAAGATCTATCCGTAAAGGATAAGATCGACAACGAATAAAGAAAATGATAAGAACTTAATTAAATGAATAGAAGAATATTCCCAAAGACTATACTAACAACTTAATTGACCATTATAAACTAAATATTACAATAACACTTTAATACCCTCCCTTAATGGTCAATCTATTAACTACACTGAGTTTATCCTAAAATTTTACAAATTTGTTAGGACTCAAGTACTTGGTAAGAATGTCTGTAGTCTGGTCATCAGTTGGACAATGCTGCAACATCACTGATCCATCTTCTAAAAGTTGCCAGATGAAATGACAATGAAGCTCCACATGTTTGGTACACTCATGGAAGGTTGGATTCTGGGCAAGCTTTAGCACCTCTTGATTGTCACAAAACAAGGGTGAAGGCCCTATTTGAGACATTTTCATGTTTGAAAGCATCCTCCAAAGCCATACTGCCTCACATGCTGATTTGACTGTTCCTTGATTCTCTGCTTTTGTCGAGGAAAGAGATTATCTAGTGCTTCTTATTGGTCCATGTGATTGCACCCATACCAAGATTGAAACCATATTTAGAAGTGGATTTCTTGTCGACAACAAAACCTGCCCAATCTGAATCTGTGAACCCAATCAGCCTAAGATCTTTGCTTCTGCCATACAAAATACCAAAGTCAAGAGTCTCTTTCACATATCTTAGTACCCATTTTTTTGCAACCCAATATTTTTCTTTTGGGTCTGTCATGAAACGAGAAATGTAACTCACAACATAACTCAAATTAGGTCTAGTGTTTGTAAGATATATAAGGCTGCCCACTAGTTGCTTGAATGCTGACTCATTGATCACCTTTGAGTTGGTTTTGGCTGAAAGCTTCAACCCTTTCTCCATAGGTGTAGATGGTATTTTGCAATCTATCATTATGAATTTGTCTAGCAAACTCCTGGCAGATTTAGACTGAGAAATAAAAACACCACCATGTCTGCCAAACCTCTACACGTAGGCAATAATTTAGGAGGCCTAAGTCTGTCATGTCAAAAGCTTTACACAAATTACATTTGATTTCTTCAGTCAAATGTGCCTCACTACTTGTAATGATGATATCCACACAAATGACTAGAAGGATGATTTCATTGTCTATGCTTTTGACGTATAAATTTGGATCTTAAGGACTTCTTTGAGACCCTTGCTCATCCAAATACTTGTCAATCTTTATGTACCATGCCTTGGGTGCCTGCTTCAGGCCATAAAGAGCCTTTGTTAGTTCGCATACCTAATGCTCATTTCCTGCAACTTGAAAACTTTGAGGCTGAGTCATGTACGTTTCTTCCTCTAAGTCACCATTGAGGAAGGCACTCTTCACGTCCATTTGATGGAATTTCTAGCCAAACCATGTTGCGATGGCTAGAACTAACCAAATGGTGCCCATCTTTTTTGTAGGAGCAAAGGTGTCCTCATAATCAATATCTTCTCTTTGGGAGAATCCTTTAGCCTCCAATCATGCTTTGTACTTGTCAAGTGTACCATCATCTTTTTACTTGACTTTGTACACCCATTTGCAACCAATGGGTTTCTTCCATGGTGGAAGATCTGAAAGAACCCAAGTCTTATTTTTAATAAGATGCTGATGTTCATTTTCCATGGCCTTTTCCCATTTAGGTTTACCTTTCGTCTCTACAAAATCCTATGGTTCATAAACACCTTGAATGTTAGCCATAAGAGCAAAGCTAACTATGTTTTGTGAAATGACCACCCCCTTTTTTTGTTTTGTTTTGTTTTTTTTTTAATTTTCAGGTTCCAATCATCATATTTATTGCATACATTGAATAGCATAGCATAGAAGGAGAAATAGCATTTCTTTGCATCAAATCATTTTGAACACTATTTCAAATCAGATTGCATTAAACAATGAACTGAAATCAGATTAAGATGACTAATTATCAGATCTGTTAACATTCCATAAAGTGCACTTTCAGTCATTCAAAAAGGCAGCAATACAGTCCAAACTCCACACGTACCAAGCTTATGCAAGAGCCATTCAACTCTAATTGTTCACCCTCATTAAGCCATCGTTTTATATTGCAATGATGCCTCAAATATGCTGATTACAGACATCTGAAACTTCTGATTTTAAACCAGACTGAAACCCCAGGCAAGTTAAAAGGGTACGGCCTCCTAGAAGGGTGATTTGAGCCTTAGAATTCAGAATTTCATCAAACACCACAATGAGTGGTCAAAAAGGGGCGCCCAGTTCTGATGAATCTCAAGGAAGAACACCCAGAATGATCGCTTCCTGCACATATGAGCAATTTTGTGCTTCTATACTCAGGAAAAGTCATTTCCAGAATTTAGGAAAACTGTAACAGCACTCATAAAATGACTCAAATCTGCTCTAGACTCACACCAGGCTACTACAAACCACCAACCACATCAAAACTAAATACCCATATCAGAAAACTTCATAGATCTTCATATTAGAAACCCTAGAACGATCAATCTTCTGGAAACAATGGTGATTCGTGAGGTGGAATCACTCCAATCAGCTAGGGTGGGTCTTTCACCATCGAAACTAGCAAGTGAAGGAGAGTTTTTGTCTACAACCAACAATGTATAAATTGTGGAAATAATCCAACAGAGTCTCCTTAAGTTGTCAAATCCTGCATATACAAATGAGAGCTCAATTGGTGATTAAATAGATGAAGAGGGAAGTATTAGGGCAACTCAATTTGAAAAATGTCTTTCCCTCCAAACCCCATGCCCAACCTTACTTTTTCCACATTTCACTTTACATTTTAGGCAAGGGGGTCTTTTAACGTTATAACATGCCATAAAATCACCTTTTGAAGATTTAAGTGAAAAATGTGCCAAAACATTAAAACTCACCAATTTGCAATTGCCAAGCATTGCCCAAACTGGAAACCCTACACTGCCCTTCTGTCGAGACTAGTTATTGAATATGGAACTTACTAAAAATAGTAAGTGAGCCAAAACACCAAACTGGCCCAAATAAGGATCACCGAAAAAGGGGACATTACATTTTGCATGCTCTTGCCTCTAGATGATCGACCCTCAACCATTTCATTATCTTGAACATCATCAATGCGTTTTTCCCACCACTTAGGTCTCTTTGTAGAACCCTCTCCCTCGAAATCAGTGTGGTCATCATGACTTGGGTTGCATGGTATTATATCATCTAGATGCTCATCCAAGTTTTCCTAAAGAAAATCATCTGGTACTGATATTGGTACTTAACTGGGAGATTCCACATGTTCGAAATCATTAGTCCCCCCCTTTAGGTGTAGTTAATAGAAGTTGGACACCCAAATCTTTAGTCTTCAGAGGCTGATCTTCAGTACTCTTGATGTTATAAGAGAGCTGAAAAGACCCAACTTCTTCATCAATCACTACATCCCTAATGAATGTCAAGCGGTCAGTGTCCACATCAATCAACTTCTAGGCTTTATGATTGTCACTATACCTTGTGAGTATTAACTTCTGACTCTTGGAGTCCAATTTGATTCTCTTTGTGTTTGGAATCCAGACGTATGTAGTAGAACCAAAAATATTTAGATGGCTCACCTTTGGTTTCCTCCCAGACCATGCTTCCTCTAGGGTTTCTCCTTCACTGCTTGTGTCGGAGACCTATTGAGAAGATAAACTGCAGTATAAATTAGCTCAGCCTAAAACTTCTTGGGAACACTCCTGTTCTCCAACATACATTGGGCCATCTCTGTAATAGTATGGTTCCTTCTCTTGACAACTCCATTCTGCTTTGGAGTGTAGGGTGTGGTGAATTGTCATTTGATACTGTGTTTAGCACAAAAGTTCTTGAATTTGTTTGAACAAAATTCACCCCCATTATCAAACCTAAGAGTGATTAATGAACAATTGGACTCTTTTTCTAGTAATGACTCAAAATTTTGAAATTCTTTAAACACTTTTGATTTGGATTTTAAGTATAAACACCCACATTTTTCGATTGAAATCATCTACAAACAAGAGAAAATACCTGGCACCCGTGACCGATGTTGTATTCATTGGTCCACATACATCTACATGAACCAATTGAAGGATCCTCTGCGCTCTCCAAGCTCGTCTTTCTAAAAACGGAGATCTATGCTGCTTTCTTGCTTGGCAAGCTCCGCAAACACCTTGTATTTGCTGTTGGATTTCAGGTAAACCTTCGACCATATTCTCTCAAGCCAACTGAGAGAGATAAGAAAGGTTGAGATGCCAATAATTATGATGCCAAAGAGTACTGATAGAAAATGAACTCTTGGCTGCTAATGCACGCTCCTAAACCTTTCCAGTATCAACAAGCCGATATAAACCATGATCCTCTATGCTAAGTGCAATGGTTTTCTTGGATTTCTTGTAAACAATATTGCACTTTTGTGTGCTGAAAATGACGTCCAACTTGGCATAGTTTCACGTAATTTGACTCACTGAGAGCAAATTGAGGTCCACACACGAAATGTAATATACATTGAGGAAAATAAGAGTTTTCCCTTCAGAGGTTATCTGAACATTGCCTTTGCCGACAATTGTATGCTCCTCACCATCACTGAAGATCATTGAATCGAAGCAAGCTATGTACTCTGCAAACCAATCCTTCTTATGAGTGAAATGTTGAGATGCTCCAGAATCAATATACCACACAAAATACTTGACTTGATTTGCTGGTCATTTGGCCATGAAAGCAAAGAAGGTTGTCTCCTTATGCTCAGAATGCTCTGCAACATGAGCCTTTTGTTGAGACTCTCCTTGGTTGGACTTCTAACCAACCAACCTCTTTTTGTAGTGCTTCTTCATGTGACCAAGTTTACCACAATAGTGACGTAATAGTCTTTAGATTCTTCGAAGTATCATCAAAATTCCCTTGACCTTTCTTCTGGGGCCACTTGCCTTTGCAACTTGGTTGCAAAGGCCTATTCCACACTCGGTGAATCACTAATGCTATCAAACTACTTCCATTTGTCCTACTGCAAGAGTTTGTTGCACAAATCGTCAAACTTCAAGTCAACATTGGTAGATATGATGTTGAGTGTTTCTATGAAATGCTCATATGTCCATGGTAAGCTTTTCAATGTTATAACCACAATATCTTCTTTCATCTTGTGACCTATGGCTTCTAATTAATCACAAATGTCTTTGATCTTCATCAAATGATCTTGCAAAGACATTTTCTCGTCCATCATGATCGAGAATAACATATTCTTCAGGAGGAAGGCCCTACCTTACCTGACATCTTGTGCAAATCTCCCAGGTGCGTTCAAATCTCTATAGAGGTTTTGCTTGATGGAACCTCTAGAAGCATTTCATCTGTTACAGATAATTTAATGAGCATAACAGCTTCATGATTACACTCATCAAATTTGTCCTGGTCTTTACCCACAATTGTTGGACGATTATATGTATTGAGCACGATATGATCAATGCATCTGTATTCGAAGATCCTTAACATACGTTGCTTCCAGATGTTGTAATTCTCGTCAGTGAACCTCTGGCTTCCTTCCAACATGATGTTCAACAATGAAGCCATCCTTCCTGCAATTTGAAATCACAGAAAATGAAGAAACAAGAGTTCCCTTGGATAGAAAATCAAATGAATTTTTAGGAAAATAATTTTCAAAACCTGAATAGTGAACAATATGTTAGAATTGTGAAAAACACGAGTCATAGGATCAAAGAACGAACAAAGACACCTTCCACACAAGAGATTTGCAAACAAAGAATTGCTATATTCCTCAACAAGAAAAAGCTATAGAATGAACCTCAAGAATTTTCAAGGAAAACAAGAGTCCTCAAAGGTTTCCAAAGGTATTCAAAAGGAATGATAATACAATGAGGGTTGAGTGCTATATAGGAGCAAGCCTAAATGAGAAAGGGATTAGATCATGTCAAGTGTCAACATCTCACGCAATGAGACATAATGATCTAATAATAGCTCTCTAGTTAACATAGTAAATCACTCCTAAGTTTAGCTTAAGTGCATGAGAATAAATTAGACTAATAACCAATTAAAGATTAATAAATTATTAGCTAATGCATGATTACTCTAACACCCCCCTTAGATGAACTTAGAGAGTAGCTAAAAACCCTAAAAAGAGAATGCATGATGGGTCTTGGAAAAACAAGGCTTGGTGAGGTACCCATGTACAAACAAAAGAATCTCACAACTGGAGAAAAGGAGAAAACCACATGGGAAAAACTCCTCTCCAAAAGAGAGAGGCGAATGAAGGACGAAAAAAGCCTCCAAATCAAGGTGAATAACTAAGAAGCCTCCATCCAAAACAATGTCCCAAAAAAGAGGAACATGTAGAATATTGTTGAAGCATGAAGAAGCTGTAGATTGCTATTGAATGATGACTGATATAGTGCTGAAATGAAGAACCTCCAGAAACAGGAATGCAAGAGTGTCCATATGGTAAATGATCCATCTCACCGAAATGCATGGGTAACTAGCCGTTGATGTACATTGCATTCGCCTAGTACATAGGAACAAGAACTAGATACGTAGATCAGTGAAATGCGAAACCAAGGAAGCATTAACACCAACAGTAGAAACCTGACCATAATGCTGAAAAGGGAGAGCCAAGACAGGTACACTAAAATTGTGTGAAACCAAGAAGTGCATGGAGGAGAAACAACCTGCAAATAAAGGGTGTGCAAACTAAGGCACACATGCATGAGGCAAGAATCATTGGGATTCACTGCTATCGTGGAAGGGACACTCACTTGACATGATGGCAAACCAAAGGCAAACATCAACCCCCCATGAAACTTTATATCATAGTGCGAGTACAAAAGACACAATAGGATGTGCAAAAACCCCTAAAAGGATGCACCAGAATGGCACTTTATCTCAGTGCGTCTATAAAAAGAGAATGTGCATGAAAAAGATGTCTACAATGCCCAAATAAGGCAAAATACTGGAAATACATATAGAACAACCAAAAACGAGTCATCCCATGCAAGCGAAAAGTTTCTAGGAGCTAAGACTGCCAAGTAATTCACCAGAGTGTGAAAACACCAAAAACTAAATAAAATGTACCTGGAGAGAAATTTGGAAAAATGGCATGGATGGTTGTAAAGAGCTCTGAGAGACCATCCCAATGTCACTAAAGCAGCAAAATACGGAGAAACATGTCAAAAGTTATGAGCTCGGGACTGAAAACAACACCTCTAACTTCAACAGGCTTTAGTGTTAATTTTAGTGATCAGATGTAAAGCACAGAAAATTACTTTAAATAACAACACAATAACACAACAAATACCCTGGGAAAACCCTCCTCTTGAGGGAGAAAAACCCAACAACAAATATATATCTCTTATATATATGTAATGGCAATAAGTCTCTTTACAATGAGGCCAATCTCATGGCCAATAATCAGCACCTTCACAAGATGCAATGATAGATAAATAATCTGCACTTCCTTGCAACTCAAATCTGCTCTTGAAGAGTTCGCAATCTGCTCTTGAAGAGTTCACAATCTGCACTTGATGAATTCGCAATCTGCTCTTGGTAATTCACACTTGAGAGAAGAGACAAGACTTCGAACTTTCTTGATGCACAAATGGAGTGGAATGATCTTGTATTTATACAACTTGAAGGAGAGAGGTCACACCTTTTCATGCAAGGTTGGTCATCATAAAAATATAATTTCAATTTAATAAATACAATTTACAAGGAAGGTCGGCCAAGAAGATAATTACAAAGTTGCCATGTGAAGCGTCTCTTTACATTGAATAATCACATATAAATAAAGAAGTATGAAGTCCGAAGCTCCAATAACATCAACATTTAGAATTCACCAAAAACAAAAAATGGTGATGAGACGTACACCACTAGAAAAATGATAGAACCAACTTTCCAACGATATCTTGTTTGCCAAAAAGCGACATCGTATGCTCAAGTTATGGCCAAAAGAAAAAAAGAGCTCCTTTAGGGCACAAAGGGGGTCTTGGGGGGCCTGCCAGCATTTGTACCGCTGATGTTGGCACTGAAATTTTTTCTATTGGTTAAAAAAGTAGCGCTAGATAAAAATTGAGGTTGACAGAAAAAAGAGCGGAATATTCCGTAGTGTTGCCAGGATTCTTGCCAAAAGAGTCTCCAAAATTTCGTCGAATGCCACTGGGAAATAGAAGAAACCGGTCATAGGGCTATCGGGAAACCAGATTGCCGCCGCCGACTCTTACAAAGCCACTACCAGTGGCATGAAAAGCCACTGATGGCCCAAAACATGCCAGTCGGTTGGGATATGGGCTCGCAGGGCCTGCCAAGCAGGTGCCCTGCGGGTACCATGAAAAATCCTCCCCCCAATAATATTTGAAACCTGCATTTTTTAAAATATATATATATTTTTAAAATTTTTAAATAAAAGAAATTTAATAAAAAACGCTACCTGCTGAATTTTTTTTGCGTTTTTTTCGTCTTTCGTGCCGAAGGGGCCATACGACCTTTGAAGCAAAAAACATTTGCCTCAGAAACACCCGATGGCGAAGTAGGAGAAATTTATATTCAAAATTCATTGAATCGGCCTCCTGAATGCAACCGTGAGGTCCTTTTCGGCTCAAAATACACCAAAAACACAGCTGCCTTCCAGATTTGGAAAAAAAACATCTGCTTCAAACCCTCGCACATTTGACCTTAGGAGTCCAAATCAAGCCAAATAAAAGGAAAATCTGAATTTTCCAATGACTTTGAATCCAATGGAAGACTCTATTTTGGTCCCAAATGCACCAAAAATTTGCCCACCTCCAAATTTTGCAAAAAAACAAAGGGGATTCAGATTTGAAGCCTGTAACCCTTGTTGAAGAAAAAAACCTCATAAATCGAGAAGGGGTTCGTTGCATCCACGCTCTGATACCATGTTAGAATTGTGAAAAGCACGAGCCATAGGATCAAACAATGAACAAAGGCACCTTCCATGCAAGAGATCTACAAACAAAGAATTGCTATATTCTTCAACAAGAAAAAGCTATAGAATGAACCTCAAGAATCTTCAAGGAAACCAAGAGTCCTCAAAGGTTTCCAAAGGTATTCAAAAGGCGTGATAATACAATGAGGGTTGAGTGCTATATAGGAGCAACCCTAAATGAGAAAGGGATTAGATCATGACAAGTGTCAACATCTCATGCAATGAGACAAAATGATCTAATAATAGCTCTCTAGTTAACATAGTAAATCACTCCTAAGTTTAGCTTCAGTGCATGAGAATAAATTAGACTAATAACCAATTAAAGATTAATTGATTATTAGCTAATGCATGATTACTCTAATACAATACCCCTGATTTTTGTAAAAAATTGTCAAAAAAATCTGCAACTAAATTCTGGAAATTGCAGAAACTCGCTTCAAACCCTAGGCGTTCCAAGAAAAAACTGTGATTTTATTAAAAAAACACCAAAAAATTTGTGAAAACCTTGTTACAGATTTGAGTTGCTTAAAAAAATCCACGTTTTGATGGAAAAATACCAAAACACTGTTTGAAATCTGCTAGAAACCCTAGCTGTTGAGAAAACCCACAATTTTGTTCAAATAAATCATAAAAAATGCTTCATAAATCTATGTAAAAAAATCCAATTACAATATCTTCTAGTTACAAGCAGGGAAAAACATGATTTTATTTATGCCCTGTCTGGCACGTGTTGAGACAAACCCATCACGACAGAAAAAGGAAGAGAAAAAAGGTGCATTTTGCTGAAACTTGATGCAATTTCCTCATAAAAATGTCACAATTTTTAGTAGACTCAACCCTCGAATTTTTGCAGAGAAAATCGTCAAAATTGTGTAGGAAATAAGGTGCAATTTTTCACTTCTCTAAATCCATGATTTTTGATGAAACAAACCCGTGATATTTAGCAAAAAACCCACAAATTTCTTTAAAAAAAAATTCACCAAAAAATACAGAGAAATAGATGCACGAATTTATTTTAAAAAATCTGCCAAAAACTTCAAGAACAAAAAACCAAGATTTTCCTTGGCTGATCCATACAAAATCCGTTTGGCATGTTCTTCTGTGTCTCTTACATGCAATTTGCCATTGTATTAGTTTGTAGAATTCACGTGTTCACCGATCCCGAAGAGTGTGCCCTAGGCTTTGATACCATATTACGGAAAGTAATTAACATAGAGAATGATTGCCAAAATATTCGATATTAAATTAGGTAACGAAAGTCTCCTTATATAAGAGATGAGAGATCTATCCATAAAGGATAAGATCGACAACTAATAAAGCAAATGATAATAACTTAATTGAAAGAGTAAAGGAATATTCCTAAGTCTATCCTGACGACTTAATTGACCATTATAAACTAATTATTACAATTTTACTTTAATATGATCAATTGCCAATATTCAGCTAAGCCCCATATTAAGTTTCCCATGTTCTCTCTTTATCTTCCTAAATAGGTTTACATGTGATTTTATAACTCAATTTAGATTCTTAGAAAAGGAAATGAGGGGTTAAATTGGTTAGGAATTTACTTTATTACACCATAGTGTAAAGGTTGCAATACACTTGGTTTATTATAGTAGATGGGTTTAACTTTAAATATTTAAACTTTATAAAAGCTTATTATAGTTTGGTTAGCTAGGTTATTAGGCTAGTATAATGTAGTTGGTGGGTGGTTATAACACCCTTGTAAAATATAAGTTTTTTGAGGATTAAGAGTTTAAAGTTAAGGTATGGATCCTAGAAAATTGAAGCATACAAATAAACAAAGCTATCATACACGTATGATTATCCTATATCGCATGAATTAGAGTATTGTTGGGTGTTGCTTAAAAAATAAACATTTGTTATTAGAGCAGGTGCGAGCTGAAAGCCTATGATTGAAGGTTGTATGTAGTTTTGAAGATGATCAAGGGGCAGATCCACTATGATTTTGGTTGCCTTGATCGATGATAGTTTCATGTGTTGCATTTGTAGTAGTGGGTAGTCATTAGTTTTCTATTTCCTTGCTAATACTTAGTTTGTTTTATGTGTGATTAGATATGGTATCGGATATAAATATGGTATCATATATGGATACAATGAATTTTCAAGATCCCTTGATACAAATACTGTTAGATATGACGATTATAGAAATACACATAGATTCAATTATCTATATTTCTAAGGGTGTAAAACATAACTCTAAAAGTACTTATTTATATATTTTTTGGTTTTTATATTTTAGTTTATAGTCTTTATTTTGTTATGTTATGTTTGTGACTTCAGTATGTGTGTGTGTGTGTGTGAACATACCTTGTTACTTACACACACACACGCATACATATTATTCAAACTTTGAATATTTTTCATAAACCCTAAATCAGATATGCCATCAATTGTTGTGATGTCATATCCAGATTCCAAATGCATTGGGTGCAACTGAAATATGGCCTAGTTTATGATTATGTCTAAGCATTGTATCCATATTGTTATGAATCAACTAACACCTCTGGAGTAAAAGTTGTTATGAACAGCCTATGTACCTACGCAATGAGTGCTCTTCAAATTAGGAGGGGAAGCTCCCTCATTGTGCTTTGACAAAAATACTTGCAAAGGGAAATAAGCTAAACTATGTCTGTCTTTTTGTTTCAGCTGTAGAGGCACAAGGCTTTCTTGAAAGAACTTATACGTTGCAGCTGAGTATTTTCTGGTTTTGCAGATCCACTAACTACAACTAAACTTAATCTATCCAATCTCCTCAGGAAAACAGAGCATGAGGAAACGGAGCAAGGTTTGACTATCTGACGATAAACGAATTCAGATTCTCTACTTGAAGGCAAGGTGGCGCGACTATTATCTCAACCTGAATAAGTTTATTGGGCACAAAACAGATTTAAGAATTTACCATGACAATCTTATGAAACCCTATGTGGCATAACACTTGATCAAAATAGTAAAGACTTCACAAAACAGATTTATCATCACAATCTTATGAAACCCTATGTGGCATAACCCTTGATTATAATGATAAAGATTCACAAAACAGATTTATCACCGTAATTTCTTGAAACCCTATGTGGCATAACGATTGATCACAATGGTAAAGATACACAAAACATATTTATCATCACAATCTCTTGAAACCCTATGTGGCATAACAATTGATCACAATGGTAAAGATGTTCAAAACAGATTTATCTAAACTATGGAAAGAATCCACCATTACAATCTCTTGAAACCCTATGTGGCATAACAATTAATCGTAATAGCGAAGACACATGAACAGATACCAAAAGAGCAATATTGAGGGCAAGGTAGGCGTAGCATATATTTCTCTCTCAAGCAAAAGTTATTTACAAATGAGCAAAAGCTCTTATTTATATACATCAAGGTGTGGTGAAACCCGTAATCACCTTGAGTCATCTAAGGCCTTGTAATGCATGCAAGTTTTGCCGCCAAACCCTAATGAAGTAAACTATACAAATAACCGGAAAACTACTATCGCTAACCGAACATCTAATCTAAAAATGGACTACTGTGCGAGCATGCACGTCCTTATTGAAAGCAAGTTAACCGGAAGACTACCATCAGTTAACGTAAAAACCCTAAATGAAACTCCAAGTAAACAAGGTGAATCTCAGAATAGATATGCATGAGGTGAGACAGCCAGTTAACTTGAAAGGGTAACACCAAGTTAACTCCTGTGTGTAATGTCTATCCTGAGAGGCGGAAACTGAAGTCTACTGGTCGTGATCTCGAGCAATCAATCC
>VDFB02210875.1:0-19597 GCA_007258455.2 Sequoia sempervirens | reverse complement strand
TGTCCGTGATCTCAAGCAATCAATCCCTCAACGAGATTGTTAACTGCATCACTATCTGGAGCTATGAGACTCTGTCGAAGAATGCTATGTCGATGCAGCATATCCTCACCAGCTGTGATCTGAGACTGAAGTTCACCTCTACTCCTTGTTGCCTCATCGAACAATGCTGACATGACTGTAAACTGAGTAACCTTACAGCCAACGGTCTCCCCACTGAAAATGGTATGAATGAGTGCTTGAAGCTTTGACTGAACATTGGTAAGCTCAACATAGGCATCACCCTCAATCTAATATCGACACGGTAAGCGAGAAACTAAAGTTCTCACAAACCGGAGTGCACTAGTAACGTGCTCTCTACTCTCAGTCAACTCTGATGCCAAAGTCTCCTCTATCTTTGCCTTGAAAACCAATTGTGTTTTCCAAGAGTAGATAGCTTCCCTATCCTCTGCATCTGTGACTGCATCATATGCCACACTCAGGTGAGTAATCATAATCTCATCCTGGGGTTTATTAATCGCCATATCTCGCTCCTCATCCTGGAGACGAATACGGAGCTCTCGTGCATTGTACCGCAATTGATATAACTCTATGAGCATAACACGGCCTCTAGCAACGAACTCCTCCCATTCATCCAAACGCTTGCCGTATGCAACTAAGTGATTAAGTTGACTTTGTTCTGCTAGAGGCTCAAGCATCGGTGGGAGTGTATTAATGGCATCTGGTCTATGTACAAGGCTAGAAATGTACTGACGAAGCTGTCTGATTTCAGCCTTGAGGGCTGCCTTATCCTCTCCGTCCTTCAGTATTCTATCCCTGGCACTGTCTGTAGCAACCTGTAGGAGATCAACCTGGGTCTGGCGTGTGCTACGACCAAGGTTGACCATGATAACCTCAAAATCCTGAGATTCCAACTCAGCCAAGCTCTTCCCCTGTGGAGGTACAGTAGTCTCGACGACAATCTCCATGTCAATGTTCCTCTCTACGTGGACCATGTTCTTGACCCTCTTGTCTGGCGCATCCTGGTAAATCTCATCAAAATCAGAATGATTAAGAACATAGGATGGCTGCCTCCTCTTCCTTCCTAGCTGAGCTTCGATCCAAGATTGGTCTCGACTAATGCTACTAGAAGGATTTGTACTAGCAACAGGAGGTACTGACGAGAGTGAATGAGTAGAGGACCCACTGCGAGGCGGAGAGTCTAAATCCAATTCAATGAGAATTGGGACTGGTGACTGTTCTGGAACTGGTGTAGGAACTTGAGGCTGAACCTCAGGCACTGGCAGACTCTGAACTGGCTCTATGACTGGCTGTCTGTCAGGCTCCGTGTGTGTAACAGTGGCAAGCGCCTTGCCCTTTGAATTGTTTGGCGCTTGACCTTTCTTAGGAGGATTACTCCTCTTCTTTTGTTTGGGTTTTGACGAAGAAGGTAGTGAAGGATTCACCACTACTGGTGGCTCTGCTCTAGGAACACTTTCCCTCCTTGTCTTCTTGCTATCGAGGTAAAGTATACTGTTCTGAATAACTCTACTTGACCTCTCTTTGACCGTTGCGTATTCCTTGGCGTACCAATCAACTGCTGGCAACGGTTGTGTATCAACCTGCTCTATGAAAAATTGAGGAAGAACCTCTCCCTCATCGTCTGATAAACCTCCCACATTTTCTGACAAGAAAACAAAAATCTGTGAGAGAGAGAAGCGGCCGTAGCTACGTCTGCGAACCTCAAAGTCATCTGCGCAATTTGCCCAGTAATCCTCCATAGAAGGTTCATGATATGTGCTTCCAGCAAGGCGAGTTATATAATGACCTGAAAGATCATAGGCACGTGCTTCAACAAGATACTTAAGATGATATTTCTCAAGCTCTTGTCCTACAACTTTGGCATCAATTGCCATCTTGCACCAATACATTCCAAACTGAAAAGGAAAATTGATAGATGGTCTATGCCTGCGGCGTAAAAGACGATGAACATCATGCATCTGTCTCAGGAACTCCTGAAAGATTGTCTTATCCGAAGGATAACGTGGAAGCATAGCTGGATTTCCTGTAAATCCGTATACTCGGATGTAGGTGTATGTCGGGAACTGAATAAACCAATCTGCCCAACCATCCATCGCTGCCCTAGCAACTGCCGAGATACGAACGTGCAACTCCCGGTCCAAATTTCTCACTGTATAAGTCAGAAAAGCCTCATGAACACACTTGAAATGACGTTCAGCTCTAGTGAACTCAAAGGCGATCATAATCTTGGTAGACTTTCTGAACGAGAATGCCGCGATTGTTTAATCCTCAAACGACCTTGATAAGCGATCAAGTACGAGATATGAACACATGTGAAACTCATGGGCAACTAAAAAACCGATCTGCCTGTGGAGAATATCGCTGATGAAGGATGCCCAGTCATAATGCTCCTGCCCAGAAATGATGCGACCAATAATGCAATACATCCAAGGCTGGAAAACATTGCATGTGCTTGACCTGAGACACGATTCAGGAGTGTGATTAGAATCACATACTCATCCTTGTATTCACCACGACCCACATTGTTTGGCAATCTGTTCTTTGCTTGTTTTAACCATCTTTCTGCCATCTTTTTCTGACACTTGTCCACATCAGCATCAAATGCCTGCTCACACTGCTCCATGGAAATAACTAGACTGTTCGGGATGTTGAGGAATGCCAAAACTCCTTTCAATGTCCAAAGGCTTGAGACTGCAAATGACTCGCCCATCAACTGACACTATCTCACGAGTAGTAGAATTGTAATGCTTAATACAAGCCATCACAATTCAACACAATGAACGGAAATAGGTATGGAAGCGGCCTCTAGTAAGCCAGACTGCTCAATATTTTGAATAATCAAAGCTCGATCTTAACCGGATCAAGGCTTCTGGCAACACCTTGTGAAGATCTGTCTCAACCATCCTGAGGAAGTCATGAGTAAGGACTGTTTTGGTCCTATATTCAAGCTGAGTGAACTGCATTCTGAAAAATTCGCCTGTTGATTGTGAACTCGACTATGTTCTGACAAGATTTCTGGAAAACTAAAAATAGCCTGCGAGAGTTAAAAATAGCCTTACGGTGAAAAATCTGAGATATGGGTTTTGTCCAGAAAAGGATTCTAAGACAACCCAGAACGTCAGATATGCGAAAATATGACTTCTACTCGATTATGCAAAGACTTTTCAGTTGAGAAAATTAGAAACTCAAGAACGAATGTTCTGAAGTTAAAAATTCCTGAAAAATCAAGCGCACGATTTTATCTCGAGGAAATTATATAGAAATGATCCAGATGTTTGAACTTGTCGAATTTGCCAATTTCAGGAACATGCGAATTGCAATCTGAGAGAAATATGAGAATCAAGGAGGAAAAAGACGTTTTTTGTATGCTCTTCTTCAATGAAAATCGCCCGTGAATTCTTCAAATTGCTGACAATTGTGAACTCTTAACCTGCAAAAAGATATGTTAGATAAAATCGCCTTTGGAAATTGATGAGGAATTCGCCTTTGATCTGGAAGAATTCGCCTTTGCTTGAGAAAAACGGATTTTCCTTGAAGTTGCGCCTTTGTTCTTGAGGAGAATTCGAATTTGCCTTTTGCCTTGAGAAATTACGAATTTCTATTGAAGTTTGAGAATTCTCCTTTCCAAACTGAAGGATTGTGAATTTACTTTAAGCCTTTGCTCTTTGAGAATTTCACCTTTGTTTCTTGAAGAATTGCAAATTTCTTTTGAAGCTATGAATTTGCTTTTGCAAACTGAAGGATTGCGAATTTACTTTAAGCCTTTGCTCTTTGAGAATTTCGCCTTTGTTTCTTGAAGAATTGCAAATTTCTTTTGAAGCTATGAATTTGCTTTAAGAAATACGAATTTTGTTTGAAACTATGAATCTCTTTGAAAAATACGAATTTCTCTTGAAGACTGAATTTTGCTTAAGAAATATGAATTTCTCCAGAGCTTTGTGAATAATAAATGAAGGCACCATGCTTAAATAAGATAAAATTCGCATCAACTTAGCAACTGCAAGATTTAAAACCCTGATTGAAATAGAAGACCTCTGATTGGACCCTTTTCAGTTTCACTGGCACTGACTCGAAGTTTGAAAAATAAAATATTCATTATGCAATAGCAAAGGCGCCAAAAATAGAAAATCGCCACTTAATGCTAAAATATGCAAAATAAATATCAAATATTTTAAACTTCAGTTGACAATTTGAATGAAGCTTTGAGATTCACCATTAGACTTCACCGATTCCGAAAAGTCATCTTTTGAGCTCATAGGCGTCCATTTGCTCAAGATATTACACTTTTTACTAACTTCCTATTTTGTAGCTGACGACAAAATTACAAGTGGCCATCTTCGACACTGATTTCTGAGTGACCAGGAGATGCTGAGACTGAACTGGAGAATTCATCGGAAAGCCTACTCAACAAGGAAGAAATGTCTGCTGGGAGACACTACTGCAAAATCCATCATTTAACACCCTAAAAAATTAGGCGCCCCTGATTAAATTCATTTACGGGTTCCAAACTTAACCATTTCTTCAAACTGCCATCTGACACTTCAAACAGCTGCTGACGACGAACGATGAACCCTATTAACAAGCAACCAAGCTCACTGCGTGACTGGAGACATTTTGCATCCAACGACTATACGCAAGGCATCTGAAAAGTGCATTAAGGGCCTCAAAAATAAAAGCGCCCCTGGCCTTCAGTTGCACTGACACCATTTTGACGAAAATTGAACTTTCATCCAGATGCCCTACTTTCACCTCTGATATTTGGAGCTGAGATAACCCGATTCGAGCCACGTTTGTTTTAACGGACAGCCAGAAGGACTTACAAGAGACGTCTCTAGAAGTGACGAAGCAAGATAACTGCTTCTAAGACCTCAAAAATGCAAGTGCGTATTTTATTTAAAATATACGCTCCATACTTGGCCATTTTCTGGATGTCTTCACTTTTCAGCATTTCACCAAAGACCTCACACGTACGAGCGTTTGCCAAATCCTGAAGGCTGACAGCTGAGCTCGTTGAATAGATAAAGTAATTATGCTCAAGTCTCGTGAAGACTTCGAACGCGAACGACCTCATCTAACAGGCCTAAAGGCTAGGCGCCTCTGGACTGTAGAAATACAATGCAAATTTTATGCCAGTTCGCCCGCTTATTTACGTGCTTGGTAGAACCTCTGCCACGATCACCTAGAACGTCGGATCGACAGGCAGGATGATGCAATGCAAAGCTGTACTAGAGTAGTACTGATGTCAGGAATATCTCATCTACAAATTTGACCATCTTAAGGGTCATTTTAACCAGCACCCCTGAGTTGTAGTTGCACTGGAAACACAACAAAGTGAGATGTGAAAACTCCATTATAAGCTCATCTTCAGACGTCGACTACCGGAACTCTGAGATTCGAATGACTACGTTTGATAGCTCGTCGGACGAGCAGACTAGCCGTGAAGAGATTGACTGTATTAGCCACCAAAAATACCAGAATCTACCCCCCGTTTAAGAAGGGCGCCCTCAAGCTACAAGCGCGCTTTTGCTGAAAAAGGACAAATTTCTCACATGTGAAACTTTGGAAATTTCAACTTCTATCGCCAGTTGCCGAAACTGCGGGTCTCGGAAAGCTTCGCTGGATAGCTCATCGGATAGCCAGACCAATTCTAAAGAGATCAACTGTAGCTATGAGTACTTTCAACAAAATATTGACCTTCAAAAAGAAGGGCACCCCTGGGCTACAGGTGCGCTTTTTTGCTTTTCTCTGAAAAATCTTCAAAAATTGACCATTGAAATAATCATCTCGATCATTGAAATGACCATACGCCATGTGAAATGTTGTCGTGAGACGCTCCTCCATCGTGAAATGCTCCATTCTGAGTCTTTGATTCAGGTTATGATTCAATAAAACTGACTTTGACTGACAAAACACTAACAAAACTCCATGCTTGATATTGCCCAAAACTGTATTTTACATCATTTAGCAAGGTTTAGACTCTTTTATACAAAATGCCTTGATGAAGCAAAAAATTTGGTTTGGGTACAACAATTGGGATGTTATCTTGTTCTTTTTTGCTCCTTAGTAATTGATTGAGCTCATTTATTTCTTTATTATGTTTTATCTACATATAAGTTAATTGTTTAATTTTTTAGATTTCAATATCTTAGTTATAATTAATTAGCATTTATAACATTTAATGGTTTACTTTTCAGATTTCAATCTCTTAGTTATAATTGATTAACATTTATAATAATTTAATTAATAACATTTATAACATTATTAATTAAATTATATATATAATAATTAAATCAAAAGGATTGGAATGCTTCTAATAATCTTTAGTAGATTGTTTTTGATTGATTAAGTAGGGAAAAGGGCCCTGACCCAAACAATTAGTACATCATAATAAGAACAGCAAGTGGTAAGAAACAACAAAAACAGGAAGCCCACCAAACTTCCCCCCTCCCACAAACAAAATGCTTAACCAATTCCCATTCGATCAAACATAGCAGTTCTATCATACGAATAAAAAAACCTTAATCTAGCATCAGTAGCATCCTTCCCTATCCATCTACAGTACTTATAAACATCTATCATAGTGTTCCTACTTAAAATATAAACAACATTATAGATATTTAAGTTCTGGCACCCACGGCCATAACCAGAAACAACAGTCCTATAAAACATAGTAGAGATAATCATCATAAACAAAAAGAAAAACAGCACAGCGAAGCACCCAAGATATGCATCCTCGATCAGCCTCCATGCTTTCATCAGATCTTCAACAGTGCCATTCACTGTTGCCTTCAACTCCATCTTGCCAGCCAAGTCCTCACCACCACCCGCTGATTTTTTCTTTTGCTGTTTTTTGATTTTTCCCATACCGGAAATAGTAGCCATAACAGCCTTCTTCATAACAGCATCGACCATCATACACACATTCTTAACCGCTTCTTCTAGGGTTTGAATTTTGTTTACATTTTCTTTTTCTTGCATACCTTTCTCCAGAACCTTCAATCTTTCCTTAATTATTTCGTTCACCAAATTTTCGAGGGCTTGAAGTTTGTTGTCCCCCGCCCTCTCATGTATCCTCTCCTCTAGTTTTTTAATTCTCCCATTCCCATCATCCTCAGCCTTATCTTTCTCTTTGTTGGTAATTTCGTCCCTCTCTTGATTTACCATTACATTTCCTTCCTCCTCTTGCCGAGCCATCTCATGCTGCGACTCCTCCTCCTTTTCTTCATCACCATTACCATCCTCGCTTTCCGCATCTGATTCCTCCTCTTCAATCGAGTCTCCACCCAGACTGTCAAGAATTTCTTCAGTTGAGGAATCATTTTCCTCTTCTTCTTTCTTTTCAACACTCTCCGGCGGGCTTTGGGTACTTTTTTCCTCAGGGCTCTGTGTGTTTTTCCTACTGTCCTTTCGACGCTGCCATAGCTAGTCTTTTTGACCTCCTTCCACCAAGGTTTAAGCCTTCCATCTCATTATCATCAGGAATAGTAACTCTGTCCACCAGGGTTTAGTAGATTATTATATAAATGTTATAAAGATTATAAAATAATAACATAAATAATTTGCTTATATAATAAAATCCTTCTAATTTGCTTATATAATTAAATGTTATTATTTAATCTATTCTTCTTATTGATTAACCTATAAGTATATATAAATGTTATTAATTTATCTATTCTTTATAAATAAAATCCTTATATAATAAAATAATAATTTAAACAATTTGCTTATATAATAAAATCCTTCTAATTTGCTTATATATTAAATGTTATTTATATCTTTATCACACACATATATCTATAAAAGTTATATCAATAATTAAATGTTATTATTTAATCTATTCTTCTTATTTATTATCCTATAAGAATATATAAATGTTATTAATTTATCTATTCTTCTTTATAAATAAAATCCTTATATAATAAAAGTTATATCAATAATTATATGTTATTATTTAAAATATTCTTCGTATTTATTATATCTCGTTGGTCACCTTTAGTGATTTTAATTTATTTTTTAGTTTCCTTAATTCTTGGTTAATTTTTTACATTTTTTCTTCATTTATCTTGTATCATTTTTATTGCATTTCTTTTCTTCCTTAACTTTAATTATTTCAATTAGCTTGGTTATTTTGCATTTTGCTTGTTAATTTATTAATTATTTTTATTTTAAGTTTTTATAGTTTTGCTTATTTCCTAGCTTCCTTACTTCTTTTTACTTTTTCAACACTCCTTCCATTTTTCTTTTTAATATATACCTACTTATTCTATGATTTAATCCCTTTCTCATATAGGCATAGTTAATCTATATTTATTAACTAATTAATCCTTTTTGTTTGTTTTCGATTTTAGTTATCTTTGCATTTATTAAGCTTCTATTCTATTAGTCTCCTTTAATTTCTTGAGTTTTAATCAACTTTTTTCTTAGTCTTTTTTAAATTGTCATTCTATTGCAATATAATAGTGTTCAATAATTCTTGTATTTTAGAAATAATATATTTATCATATATCATGTCACCTTATTTCCTAAATTTTCTTATGCTCATTTTATTTATCTTATTAGTTACAAATTTACACCTTGGAGTTATTCTTCAATTATATCATTATCAAAATGTTATTCTTGTAATAAAATATTTATCCCATTAGTTATGTTGTATTTCATTCTTCTAATTATTACACTTCAATTTAATTAATATTTTAGCTGTTACTTTTCTCCTTTTTTCTTTTTTCATTAACTTTTCTTCTCTGTCTCTTTACTATTTTTCCTTCCAAGTTGTTTCTCCTACCTTCTCCAACCATCTCTCCCTCCATTCTTAGTTTTCCGGTCCTTACCCCACCTCTCTCCAAACTCTCATTTCTGCAATCCATTTCATTAATTTCCTCTTCCTGATGATGAATCATTGAGTGTGAATCGAAACATTGATACAAATAAATAGACATAGTTGAATCCAGGATTTTTTTATTTAAATCTCATGGACTGGAAAAATCATTCCTACAATTATTAAGGATTTATGACTGCATGTTTTGAAACTACAAATAAAACAAGTGTTTCTCCAAGTGTCAGGGATGAAGGGACGGGAGGGCATGATTTTGAGGATGGCAAAATATTTCTGGATATACAGGACAGTGTGTGGACAACTGTTGAAGTAATAATCAAATTCTTAAAATATAAATAAATTAATAAAATCAGGTTAATGTCAGGTAAAATTGACTCTACACAATTTTGTAACAAACCTATGGATTTGCTTAAAATTTCACCCAAAATTTTTAAGATTTACTCTGATGTAATTTTGTTAAAAAACCCATAAACAGATTTGCTTTCAAGTCTTAATTAATTTTCAGTAAAATTTACTTAATGTATTTTTTTTTTTTGAAGTGTTAAGAATCTAAAAGGAACTTTCTTCCACAATATAAATGAGTTTAGAGAGAAATATTCATTTACACTTTGCGATAACTTAGGCTACAAAATTAATTGCCTATAAAAAACGGGCTTTACTTTAGGAGCAGCACAAAGTACAAGAAATTTTGTACTTATTTCAATGTCTATCCTAGAAGGTGATATAGTTCCAATAAGGAGGTACTTGTTACAGCAGTGGCATGACTTCTCCCATGAACCAATATTTGTGGATCATGTGTGGCTTTTAGGACCTATGTGTGGCTTTTAGGACCTTTTTAGTGTTTTCACCGCTAAAATTTTCTTATTCAATTGAGAAGAAATTCTGTACCATTTGTAATTGAAAATAAATTGTAAGCATTGTTGTACCCATATGAAACATTTTTTGAGTCATCGTTCAATCAAATCCATGGCATTCTTCGTTTTGTAAGCCATAATTCAATCCCTGTCTCCCATAGTCATGAAGGCTGTTTTAGTCATTTCTAGTCAATGTCTTTGTAGGCCTAATGAAAGGAGTTTCCCAACACATCAGGCAAGGCAAAAATCATGACTTGTGCAAAGAAGGAAACGTGAGAGTGGTCCTACTTAGACAAGTGTTAGAGCCTTAGCCATGAAAAAAGGTGCAAAAGTTGTCCAAGCGCATGTGAAGAGAAAGTTCACTTTTGAGTGAGTTTCAAGTGGAATAAGGTTTAACAAGTCAAAATGAGTGCTTTCGATTGTAAAAAAGGTCCTAGCAGGTCAAAAGACATGCTTTTGATCACTTAAGCGAAAAGTTCAAGGGCTACAGCAAGTCAATTTCAAATTAGTACCAAGAGTGAAAATAAAAAAAGCACATAAGTTGTCCACTGTCAATGACAAATTAGAACAAGAAATCACTTAAGTGACTTAAGAGGGCACTTTTTCATTTAAATGTCAAAACTCAACATCAAAACATGACAAAAAGTGCAACATGACCCCCAAAAGGGTGCTAGGAAAGAAAATCACTAAAGTGAATGAGGCATTAATAGAAAAGTGCAACAAGACCACTAGGAGTGCACCCACATCACTTAAGTCATCTTCAAACATGGAAAAAGTGCAATGAAGGCCTTGGACACATCCTCCATGACTTAAATATGTGTTACACGGGAACACATCCCTGTGCCATTCCCTTAGGTGTTTTGAGGACAACAAGACAGCAGGGTGCATCCCCTAGCCATCCCCCCAACAATAGGAAATGGTTAGGGGATGCTTGACCATCCCCAAGGCAATCAAAGACATCTCAAACACCCCTCAACCATTATAGGGGCAGCCAAGCGTTGCCTACAACAAAGAAAATTTTTATAATGTTTCATAAAAAAATTGTTCATAACATTAAAAGGACTCTTAAATATATCATGACAGCAGTATAACATGATTGCATTATAACAGCAGCAATAAATATATCATGATTCAGATTCATAGTTAACGATATAAGTTATATAACAGTTAACACTAATAGCAATAATTTCGATTTCTGATTTCATTGTTCAGAAAGGTCTCAAACTTTAAAAAAAAAATGATATTGTATTAGAGTTAGTTATTATTGTCAGTTGCAATAGAGATTAAAGGTGCATTGGCCATGGTCTAATACTAAGCAGCCGGTTCGGGTTCGGGTTCGGGTTCGGGTTCGCCGGTTCGGTTCGCCGGTTCGGCAAAATTTTTTGGGGGGTGGGTTCGGTTCGTCTTGGGTTCGTTAGTACGAATTACAAAAACATGTAAAAAATATATAAATTTATTGTTAAAAATAAATTATTAATATAAAATTTTAATTAATCAATTAACAAATAATTATAACTTTATAAGTCTATAAATTTATAAGCTATATTTATAATTATATAATTATAATAACAAATAATAAATACAAATTAAATTATTATACTATATATATTATAAATTTATAAAACAATTATTGCTAATATTTATATTTATCATATTTATATTATAAATATAAATAAATATAAAATCACGTCTGATTGCGAAGTGTTCAGGATGGGATACACCAGATATGGAGCGCTGCCGATTTTGAGTCTTTTTTTATCTCTTTATCGCTTTTGTCTGTGTCTTTTCGTCGTGTGTGTAATGGGAATAGCCTGCAACTGTCGCGACTACTGTAACGGGTGTAGCCTGCAACTCGGAACCCTCGACATCCAACCGTAATGTTCAGAAAACAAATTAAATCGTGTCTGCGAAGTCTGAAATTGTTCTTTTTCGCAGTGGCAGTTGAGAGAAAAATAAATAGGACCCACAGAGGGACCAGACCCGAACCCATAGAGGGACCGGACCAGGACCGGGACCCAGTGCGAACCCGGACCAGGACCCAGGCCAGAACCCTGCGAACCGGTAACATAGGTCTAATACAGTGTGGTATTTGTGAGAAGTGCAAACAAACAATTTCCTTTTGGAATGTGGTTGGCATGCAGGCTTCTGCAAACATCATCCTGTTAATGTTTTTGAGTAGCTTCAAGAGGTATTTCCCAAAAGAATTATTACATAAGGCAAGTCAGTCTAATAATCATAACCAAATATTGAATTTTTTGGGTCGGCTCAAGAGGAGAATGACGCCTGGATCTGTATATATAGAGAGAGACTCTCCTCATTCATTCATCAATTCAATAATTCAATTTTTTGTGATCAGAAGCAAGTTTGACATTCAAGAAGGAGGTTCGCTTATTCTTTGTTGCTCAGAAATTCGCACTATCTACAGTGCTGGATTATTTCGTTGTATTCTACCTCTCTAGGCCTGATTTTGGAGTGCTATTTCTGCACTATTGTACCTGATCTATAAGTTATTAAATTCCTATTGGGTTTTTCTCCCTTAAGTAGAAGGGTTTTCCCAGGATAAATTAATGTGTCTTCTCTTCTGTGTTATGTTCTTTTGCTTATTGTGCATATGATCTGAAAAATTAACATGGTATTAGAGCCAAGGTTCAGGAAGAACTGATCAGATTTGGCTAAGCAGTGTGTGGAAGACAATTCCTTGTTTAGGGCAGTTTCTCAGAAAAAGAAGATGGTAACCGGTGTCAAGGTAGAAGATAGGCTTGATGGAGCTTCAAACTTCAACTCTTGGAAATTTAGGGTACTGAAATATGCTAACCAATTTTTTCAATAGATTTACACAACATAAACCAGCACTAGCCAACTTGATTAGCGTTAGCTCCAAATGGAAATCCAAGTTGAAAGATCTCAACGCCAAGAATGCACACTCAATCCCAAGGAAGGAGAGGTGTTGTCATATGGCGGAGAAACTATAAACAATAACTTGAAATGAAACAAACTCAACGTCAAGAATGTGCACTCAAGATCCCACTGAGGGCGAGGTGCTAACATATGACGGAGTTATTAATTAAAACTGAAACAATTAGGCGGATAACCAGCCATGAAGATACATCTATCTAATTCATCCGCTGCGGCGGGCATCCACTTGAGAGTGGGGATTCACAACTTGAAAGTGGGTACAATGAGAGCTACAATGTTCATTCTCCACACTGGCAGTAAACCATCCAGGGGTAATTTAATATGGAATTCAACAAGTAATTGCAGAAACTAAAATGGTTGGATTAGTACTACTAAATCTCAACCTTACAATCAATAACTTTGCATATTACTAATTACAATGATAAAGAATGAAGCTAAGTAGAGGAGAATGAATTATAACAATGATTTAACACTCCAAAACTGAGGTAATAGGCCAAAACAGAAAACTACCACAATCTGATGTAAAAATCTGAGTTCTGGAAATTCTAACCAGCTAATAGAGAACAACATGAAATACTCATAACTTGGTCAAATTACCTCCAAATGACGTGAAATCAGTTGCAATGATCTCCTGGAAGATAGGTGCCCATTCCATGATGAAGAAATAGCAACAAATGATGAGTATTATTTTCTTAGCACAATTCCCAATGTTCTAGAATGGTACGGCCTTGAGCAAGGGCAATTTTGACAAGTAAAAAATCAGAAACTTCAAACAAAAATCTGCAAATTGGTAGAAAGGGTCGCCTTGGGTGTAGGAATAGATAGGAAAGATACCCACAAGCAATTTAAATTTACTCCAAGAGCTGTATGCAAAAACCACCTTCAGCTGTAGATGAACCAGCAACTTCAAAATTGACAAAACTCCAAAATTCTTCAACATTCGAATTCAATCTGCTAGTTTGGATGAGAAGCAGTCCCAAAACCAACTAGGTGTTATCTTTCAAACACGAAATTGGATAAATGCTAAGAGGTAAGCATTCCTCAAAGCTAAATTCATGAAGTCATTCCGACAGCATAACAATATGATAAGCATAATGGATACCAAGGCTGGAGCAAATCCTTTACTATATAAAAGCTCACAAAACTCTTCAATTTCCTAAGAAGGCACACCAAAAGACACAAGAGTCTTTTCAATTTCCAAAAACAATTAATTCTCAAGATGGCGTCCCTCTTGCACAATTATGAACTTCACTTTATTTTAAAAATATCTCCTTAAAAGAGGCGTCCACTTTTCCCAAGGCATTAAGACAATATTAAAAATAATAAACACCTAATGAAGGCATCCCCCTTCCAAGTCCCTCTTTTAAACACAACTTAAAGTTGTTCTCCTAGACCAAGGGGTCAACTGCAAATTATAACATTAATGCCTTTATTCACCAAAATAAAACCTTTAGAAGCCAGACTTGAATTGCATTAAATGCTCCAACTGAAAATGAAGACCTGAAGACTGATAACTACATACTACCAAAAATAGAATTTACTAAAATTAGTAAACTCCCTGAAATGCCATAGAACCTCTGAACATGGAAACCCTAATTTTACCTCAAACAAGCCTACAGGCTTCCGGAATAGGCTGATGAGTGTCAGAACAGATCACTGATGAGAAGGGGACATTACAGGTACTCATTACCTTAGAAGAGAATGATCTTCTAGAATTCGTAGAAGATGACATGTCTGAGCCAACAGAAGACTCAGAGAAAATACAATGGAAGAAAAATGGTACGAAGGCTAGAAAGATCTTGATAGACTCCGTGACGGACCACCTAGTACCGATCATCTCCATGATGAAGACAGCTAAAGAAATGTTTGATGCACTAAAAGGACTGTATGAGATCAACAATACCAGCAGAGCCCTCACTCTAAAACAACAGCTCCATCATGTCAAAATGGCTAAAGGAGAATCAATCATTTCATTCTTTATGAAGATCTCTGATTTGAGAGATCAGTTGAGCACTATTGGGGATATAGTTGCAAATAGAGATTTTGTCATGTTGGCACTAAATGGTCTTCCCCAATCTTGGGAACCTTTTATTTAGTGCATCAGTGGGAGATTCAAGTTACCCAAATTTGATCGCCTTTGGGCTGACTATATTCAACAAGAAACCAAACTAGCAGCAAGAAGAAATGGGCGAAACTCCCATAATGAAGAAATTCAAGTTCTTGCTGCACAAAGAGGCAAAGGAAGAGAAGGAAAAAGAGGCAACTTCAAGAGGAATAGAGACAGAAAAACAGATTTTGTTCCAGAATCGAAAAAGAGGGATCTCTCTCATATTCAATGCTACAGGCTAAGTCACCAGGTACGAATTTGAATTCGAATTCGGCAACATTGAAATTCGGATGAAATTCGGCAAAGAAAAAATTCGAAAAGTAAAAAACTCAGATTAAATTTGCCTTATGTAATTTATTTTTATAAATAAATAAATAATATTAATAGTATATAAAAATTAGTAAATATTATATATACTAAAAATATATATATGATGTAATATATTTTCTTATATATATAAGTAAAAATAATTTATTACATATAAAATAATATTAAAAATATATCAAAACACAATATAAATTAATAATATTAAGTTAAATAATATTAAACTAATATTAAATTTAAATATATTAAATGTTAATTTTTTAATACAAAATTAATAAAAATAGACATGATTTAAATTTTTTAATGAGACATAAATAAAGTAAGTAATTAGGGCTGACCATTTATCACTCACACCTCAAGTCGGAACCCGACATTCAATTGTAGTTTGGAGCTTATCGACTATGGAGGCTACGATGAGGAGGCATGCCGACAATGTCAGGGTGCATGAAAACTTTCTTACGCCTTTTCAACAATTCCATTTTGGGCATATTCTGTAATCATAACAAGCCGTGAGGCCACATTTCTTCGAGGCATCTTACTCAACACAATCCTCACGCCTCTCCAAATGCTTTCATTTTCTCATGGGCTGAGAGGATGTTCGTAAAGGTTTTGGAATTTGGCTTTACATCTGCCAATTGCGTTTCATAAGATTACATTTCATTACGGCATTTGATCAAGCATTCCGCGTGCCCTATTATGTTCCCATGTATTACATGCATTTCATGAACAGGGAAAATGTTGGTGAAGGTCGTGGAATTCGGCCTAACACCTACCCATTACACTTGCTTGAAAGCTTCTGAAACTCGTCCATGAATCTGTTTTCGCACACATTCTGCAATTATTTCGTTCCATGTGATAACATCACTTTGAGGGATTTTGTCAAATGATTAAAAGTAAAGGCTACGCTTTCATATACTACACGCATGTCTACTAGGGTCGTTGCAACTACAACAACATCTGACCTTAGCGAAGCCCATGACCATGGTGGCCCTGAGGACAGCGCCCTTGCTTCTTTGTTCACCCTAATCCATCCATTTGAATTTTCCGTACGAATTTTCTCGAATATTATTGAATTTCATGCATTTTTTAAGGATTCGCCGAATTTTGAATTTGAAGCTTCAGATTCGGCGAATGCGGTGACTTAGGCTACAAGTGTGACAAGTATGGACACTATGCCTGAGACTGTCAATTAAAGTTGAAGCAACATGTTTCTACTGCAAACATTGACGAAGAGACACCTCAGAAGGAGTCAATTCATTCAAAAGACGATTCAAAAGGATTTCTATTCATTTTTGCTCTTTCAAGTAATGTACCAACTGACAATGATACTTGGTTGATAGATAGCGGTGCTTCACATCACATTACAAGCTACAGAAAGCATCTTACAGACTTAGTAGAGAAAGAGTCTAATTTGCAGGTGATAATTGGAGATGATGCTAGTTATGCTATAAAGGGTGTTGGGGCCACTTCCTTCCAGCTAGATTTGGGTATCCCTTTTCATTTGAGTGATGTCTTGTTCGTGCCAGGGATCAAAAGAAACCTTGTCTCCATTTCATCCTTGGAGGACAAAGGGTACAAGGTTGCCTTTTCTGAAGGAAAAGTTCTTGCATGGCCCAAGAACTCTAGCATAAAAAACAGCTCGTGTGATTGGTATTCGTCAGGAGAAACTATACAGATTATCAATTCGACCAGTTCAGGCATTATTACACAACTCTATCAGTTTGAGTGAGCTATGGCATAGGAGACTTGCTCACTTACATTTCAAAGCCCTTCCATCTATGGAGAAGGTGGTTACTAGTCTTCCGAAGCTTAGTTTAGAGCACGATGGCATCTGCAGAGGATGTGCACTTGATAAGAATATCAAGAGTCCCTTCCATAGCAGTGACACTAGATCCAAGGGGATCTTAGATCTTATTCATTCAGATTTATGTGGACCGATGTTTGTGGCATCACTGAGTGGATTCTGGTACTATGTGACTTTCATTGATGATTATTCTTGAAAGACTTGGATTTACTTCTTGAAATCCAAGGAGTTTGAGGAAGTCCTTGATAGATTCCGAGAAATCAAGGCACAACTTGAGAACATGTCCGGGAAGAGGATTAAGGTTTTGAGATCAGATAATGGAGGGGAGTACACTTCCGGAGGATTCGTAATTTCTGCATTGAGGCAAGGATCAAGAGGGAGTTTTGTGTTTCGTAAAACACTCAGCAAAATGGAGTTGCCGAAAGAAAGAACAGATCTATAGTAGAGGCAGCTAAGGCTATGATTCATGATCAAAGTTTGCAGAATTTCCTATGGGCAGAAGCTTCTAGAACTACAGTATATGTTCAGAACAGAAGTCCTCATTGGATATTGGGAAACATGACTCCAAAGGAGACCTTCACAGGTGTGAAGCCTCAGGTGAAGCCTCAGGTTAGTCACTTGAGAATATTTGGCCGTCCTATGTACATTCATGTGCCCAAGTACAAAAGAACAAAACTGGAACCTTCAGGTAGGAAGGGTATATTTGTGGGCTATAGTGAGTCTTCAAAGGCTTACAAAATATATATTCCAGGACAGAAACAGATTGAGATCAGCAGGGATGTCTCCTTTGAAGAGGAGGTAGCCTTCAGAAGATCTAAAGGATCTTACATGGAGATAGACAGTGAGGAGCAGGAGGCTCCACAGGATATGGATTCATCCCTTGATTATACTCCTGACATTCAGAGGGAGTCCAACGAACCGGCTAAGACTGTTGATCCAGTTGATCCTATAGAACAAACTGATGGGCCTAGAGATATTGTCGTAGGTCGGAAGAGGCCCCTATGGGCTCGACAAACCATGCGAGAGGCAAAACAATATGTAGCTCCTCGAGGCACTTTTAGGGAAAGCAAGAGACCTCAAAAGTTCCCAAGTTATGTGGCTTTGATGAGTCACATTATTGATTCTAAGCCTTCTAGTTATGAGGACGCATCTAACCAGCAGGTATGGAGAGATGTGATGACATAAGAATATCAGTCCATCATTAAAAACGATGTATGGGATGTTGTTATGAGACTTGAAGGAAGTCAGTAGTGACTTCCAAATGGCTCTACAAAATCAAGCATGCAGTTGATGGCAGCATTGAGAAACACAAGGCAAGATTTGTGGCAAGAGGATTCTTTCAGAAAGAGGGAATAGATTATGAGGAGACATTTGCTCCTGTTGCTTGATACACTTCCATCAGGACGACTATTGCTATTGCCTCTGCCAAGGGCTGGAAGTTACATCAAATGGATATAAAGACTGCATTTCTTAGTGGTGTGATTGAGGAAGAAGTGTACATCAAGCAGCCAGATGGTTTTGTGATTCATGGGAAGGAGTCTCATGTGTGTAGATTGAAGAAGGCTTTCTACGGTCTTAAACAAGCACCTCATGCATGGTATGAAAGGATTGATAGATACTTGATCAGTTTGGGTTTCTCCAAGAATGATGCAGATTCCAACCTTTATTTCAAGATAGTTGATGGTGAGGCCTTGATCTTGGTCCTTTATGTTGATGATTTATTTCTCACTAGAGCAAAGAAGCTCATTGTCCAATGTAAGAAAGAGTTAGCCTCTAAGTTCGAGATGAAGGACCTTGGCCTTATGCATTACTTCCTAGGACTGGAAGTATGGTAGAGACCTGATGAGATCTTCCTAAGTCAAGGGAAATACGCTATAGATATTCTGAGAAGATTTGGGATGATGGACTGTAAGTCCATGGCTACACCAATGGAGACAAATTTGAAGAAATTGAGTGACTCAGCTTCCGATTCAGATTTGGTAGATCCCACCATGTATAGACAATTGATCGGATCATTGATGTACCCGATCAACACCAGACCAAACATTTGTTTTGCAGTGAGTGCTCTCAGCCAATTCATGTGTGAGCCAAGACAAATACATCTAGTTGCAGCAAAGCACGTACTAAGATACTTGTGTGGTACTGTGGGATATGGCTTGAGGTATACTTCCAGTGGGGATCTGAGATTACAGGGCTATTCTAATTATGATTGGGTTGGGAGTGTAGCTGATAAGAAGAGCACCTCTAGATGTTGCTTCAGTTTGGGGTCTGCCATGATTTCTTGGTGTAGCAGGAAGCGGACCTCTGTGGCACTAAGCACAATAGAGGCTGAATATATTGCAGCATGTGTAGCAGCCCGTGAAGCAATATGGCTTCGAAAGCTCCTTGCAGGATTGTCTAGCCAAATATTAGAGCCGACATTGATTCATTGTGATAACCAGAGCTATGTAAAGCTCTCAATAAATCTTGTATTTCATGATAGGACAAAGCTTGTGGAGATCAAGTATCATTACATTAGAGACATGGTGTTGAGGAAAGCAATCCAGCTCAAGTATATTTGCACTGATGATTAGACGGCTGATATCCTCACCAAGCCTCTTTCCAAGGTAAAGTTTGTACATTTCTGAGACAAGCTTGGGGTGGTGGAGAATGTCGCCCTCGCTGAGAGGGAGTCACAGCATCATTAAGATTTGTTGTAGCATATATTTCTTTGAGACAGAGAAATATGAGGTGAAAGCCCT
>VDFB02210874.1:0-27076 GCA_007258455.2 Sequoia sempervirens | reverse complement strand
GAGCCCGGATAAATTTGTAAAATTCAAGGGGCAACTTGGTGTTGTTGATGGATTGACCATTAAGGGAGGGTGTTAGAATATTATTATCTTCTTATGTTAATGGTCAATATTAGAATGTTTAGTTATTACTGTTTCTACAGTAACCAGTAGGTAGATAGATTTGGTCATTTCATTAAATGACTGCTACATTATGCATCTTTTCTCCTCTAATGTACGCAATTTTGCCTATCACAGTTGAGTGATTACAAGGATCATCAGTTATTCAGTGGGGTAAGTTTCAGCAATAACAAGAGCAATTCACTGATGGTACTATCTTCCAGTGTTACAATATTGATTGCATACAATTGATAGCTCTGGACGGTATAACTCTCGATGGTATAACCGTCTGGAGCAATACAGGGTCAGTTCATATACATTGTAAACACTATAAGGAAGATAACTACTCTAATAAAGTGTCAATATGAATAATACATTACTGTTGCTCGATGATCCCAGAATTACTTACTTTTCTTATGAGTGTGCTGTTCACCAACTGTTTAGGGAAGGGAAAGCTGAAGTACTTATAGAATTGTTGATGTTAACCACCCTGGTCACTGCATATTCAACTGATGATTAAACAAGACTGCAGTAACTGAAAGGCAATCGTTATACACGTCTGATCAGCACTTAAAACTCTTATGAATATCACATGTTCATGCCCAGCACTCCCCCAATTCAATATTAACAATAGGCTCCATAATATCAACCATAGATGTATTTCCAACACACCCAAAGACAGGATAAGGTTTATCAGTTTGTTTTGGCAAGAACTCTTTCGTTTGGCTTACATGGAATTAACTCCCAGCACTAGCTACTACCCCCAAACGGATGGACAAACGGAGATCATGAACAAGTGGATTGAAGGGTACTTGAGGAACTATGTGATAGGGCAGCAAACAGCTTGGGTGAAATGGCCACATCTAGGCGAATTCTCCTACAACACTACACACCACATGTCCATTGGTATGTCTTTCTTTAAAGCACTCTATGGATATGGAGCCATGTCTTTTATGAATTTGATCCTTGCTGATATTAGAGTGCCAAGTGCTAGAGATATGGTGCCCGTGCAGGAAAATGTGGACATCATGAATACCCTCAAGGAAAACCTTCAGCGTGCTCAGAACTAGCAAAAGTTATATGTAGACCAGCGAAGGATTGAGAGAGTTTTCAAGGTTAACGACATGGTTTACTTGAGATTGCAGCCCTATAGATAGTCATCCCTCAAGGGAATGGAGCTGAAAAGTTAAAACCAAGATTCGACGGGCCTTTCCAGATCACCAGAAGAGTTGGGGAGGTTGCATATGAGCTGGAGTTGCCTCAAGGGGGCAGAATTCATAATATCTTTCATGTATCGTGCTTGAAAAAGGCCTTGGGACAGCAGGTTACACTATCAATGGAGCTACCACCTCTTGATGATGAGGGAAAACTTATACTTGAACTTGAGATTGTATTGGATGTGAGAGAGAAAAGGCTGCGAAACAAGGTTATATCGGAGTATTTGGTAAAGTGGAAAAATTTGCCTGATGAAGATGCTATTTGGGAAGGAGTGGAAATTTTTGAACATTCTAATCTGAGGTTGTTGGAGGACCAACAACAATCTGGAGGAGGGGACTGTAATGTCCCAAATATTAAAATCTAAAACCAACCAAGAATCCTTGAGAAAAGTGCTTTTAAATAAATTAATAATAATAATAATTTAAATTATTAAATAAATATTTGGCTAACTCATTTGAGAAGGCACTAAATTGAAATTTGAAATAATTTTGTTTTTCCTAGCCAATGTTTCTCAAGTTGGCATTTGCATTAGTATTTATAGAAAGTCTGTCTTCATCCTAGGACATCACGAATTTGAGGCGATTACTTTTTGGTAGTGAGGATGTAGTCTCTCTTGGCCGACTTAGCTCTAGACGTAGTCTTAGAGGCCGAGCAGTTCGGAGTAGTCCGTTCGTCTTGTTTAATCCCAATATCTCGTATTCTTTGGATCTCGAACGGGCTTACTAAATCAACATCTATTTTGTAAGGTGTTGGGAAGGTGCCCGACTCCGACTGGTGGCCAAGCCTTGGCTCTGGCCACGGGCGCCCATTCTTATCACAAAAGAGGTTGCATACCACTTGTGAAGGTTTGCAACGAAAGGTTCAAGGCCACTGCGAAAGCATACACGCTAGGAATATTGATGGTAGTGCTATTGTCACGCATACGAGCGACGAGACCTATCACAGTCATCAACACTCACAAAGGAATCAAGCGATTGACTTGGGAGGCACTAGTGATACACTCAATCTGTTGACGCGGGAGTCATTGCTGGGAATGATTGGAGTAGTCTCAAATTAGTGATCACATCCAACCAGTTGCGGGCGCCAACATAAATTTGTTCTCACATATTGTTGCAATCGGGAGTACCTCGGGATCTTGTGTGACATTGACTGCCTTCGCGGATTGTCCTAAGTCAGCGTACTCAACATGTCCTTGCGATCGTGGTGTATTCTGGGCGTCATCATTGGATATTGTATATTCCACAGTGCTGTGTATATGATTAGCATTGTTCTTTGTGGTGTGTGGCTGAGTCGGTTGTCAACATTCATTATTGAACTGAGATTGATACTGCTATAATACAGTACTGTTCCGATTTGCCAGAGTCTAAGTTTGATATTCAGTTCTTATTGTCTGATTGCAAGATATATTTTCTGCAACTTACTCACAGTGGATTGTCAGTAAATTGTTATTATTGTCCCAGCTCATTACAAAAAGCTCTTTCAAACACCACAATGCTCATTTGAAAATGCATAGAAATTGAAATATTCTTTAACAGACTGGAAATCAGTAACATAGATTGCAGGTGTAATTCAAAGCGCATTAGCAGGTTCATCAGCTAAACATGTCAAATACCTATTTCTCCAACCCCATCTGAGACAGCAGAGCAGTAGGAGATCTAGGCGATGTCAAAGACGCCATTAGACAGCCACAAATTGCAATGATTGGCTCCCTATATCCCATGCTACACTCCCAAGCACATCACAGCCAATGGTACGGCTCATGTACTCATTAAATCTGTTCTTCCAGAACTGTTCGGCCAGTAGATAGGTTAATAACAACAATTAATATTACAAAAAAGCTTTGAGAAAGCATCGCAATAGGTGTTGCCAACAATGGATATTACTTGCAGGCAAGGGGCAGCTTGCCTAGTTCATTTGTACGGCCCAACAAATGCTTCCTTAATCACCCCACTTTTCTCAGCAAAATTCAATCAAAAGTCTTCACAAACCTCCAAAAATCTGGAACTTAAAAAAAACACATCAAAACTTCCATGACTAAAACCAAAAATCTGAAACTTCGACCTCTAGCAATTGTGATGCCTCGATGGAATCATACCAGCTAGCTAGGGGAGCTTTTGTACCTGAAACTAGTTATCTTGAGAGGAATTTCGTCCTCAAAAAATTTGGAAGAGCTTAGGTTCATTCCAGCAGCATAACAATATCATATTCACAAGTCTCCCCTCAAATGAGCCCAACATCATCTTATATAGCTTTTTGGAGGGAAATATTCAATTTTTATATATAATAATTCTCTTTTCCCCAACATTAGACAACTTAATTGAATTAATTAAATAATAACTCAATAGCATAAACAAGTTGCAGAAAGCATTGAAAATGCATCGGAATCAAACTTTTATCACACTAAGATGATACCGGTGACGTGGGGTGCAATGTCCCTTTAACACTTCATGTTTCATGGATGGTTATCTATACCCTGGGCCTTCATAGGCTAATAAGGATGGTTAGGGGGTCTTCTTAGGATTGTATCATCTCCAGTGTTCAGTGGCATTCAGTTTTGGCTTTCGTTTGGTGCTCACAGGGCTCTAGTTGCTATACTTACTAATTATAGTAAGTCAAAGGATGGTTATGAGGGACCCTTACTATTTTTAGTAAGGCACTTGGTCATCTTGAGATTCACAGAGTTGGCCCCATTCTAAACAATCTAATGAAATATTAAATATTAAAGGAGATATTAAAGTTTAAATGGCTCAAAATAATATTTAATTATTAAAAAGGGTATTATAAAGTTATAACTTAACGTTATAACTTGAGGGTCAATTCATCATTAAAAAGGGGCCCATATTATTAATTAAATATTGGGCGCCAATTCCAAAGTATTTTACGAAATATTAAAAGATGCAAGAAAATAACATTTTAATGTTATTAAATGTGCCTTTTTGGAGAAATTAGATTTTCTCAAGAAGGCTTATATATTCTTTTACTCTCTTGGGAGTCTCTTTTTACATCTATCTGATTTGAGCATTGGTGTTGATGATATTTGTTCAAGAGGAAGCCGAGGGTTTCGAATCAATTGTGAAGCCATTGGAGAACGTTTAACTCTCCATTATTGCGCCTTTTAAAATAGTGAAATATTAATCGAATCTATTCGACAGAGGGCACCATGTAATGTGTTCTATTTATGCAAAAATTGAGCTTTTGAAGAAGGGTTTTAGAGCATAATAAAGGGAGTTTTAGAGAGGACAGGCAGAAGCAAATCATTCGTGGTTACCAGCAACCATTTCAAGAAGGATTGACCTGCTTTTTAATTATTAATTTCAGCCTTATCAGCAGCCAGGAGGCGGACTTTCAAAGGGGCGATCTAGGTCAAGACAAAGAACATAAAAATCCAGCAAAAATTACAAGAGGCCTGTGTTGCATAGTCGCCATAGCAAATTTGTAAAAAGAACGGTTTGCGAAGAAACAAAATTATTTATGGTTAGTTTCTTTTCACCTACCGGCAGCAGATAATCAATTAATCAATCTCGTATGTTTGTAATTTTGTTCTTCACGTACCCAATAGTCAATAAAATCGCATTGGGAGTGCTGCAATCTACTACTCTGATCTTTAATTCCTTTAACTTCCGCATTGCCTGACACGGTAAAATACAAAACAAAACCCTCACAAAGGCCAATTTTTTTTTAAAAACAAATCCAAGTCGCAGAAAATTAGGCACAAAGTGTTCTTTACATTGAATGACCTGAAGAATGAGGTTGAGATAACTGACCACTGATAGCCAGATTTATCCACTGGCTTCCTCACCGGAGTGGCACCAGGGATGAGATGTTCATGACTGTGGCCATGATGATAGGAGTGTGGCAGCCGGAGAGCAGAGCATCTTCCCGCGACTGCAGATAGCCCACTCAACCGGTTTACATTTTCGTGAGAAGAACGAAGCTGAGGAGAATATTGGAAGAAGTTGACGATCCAACCTATGCCGATGCATTTATGGCCCATGATGAGCGCTGCCAATTTACACTGTGGTATATGAGCCTGGGCGCATTTTGACCGCTCAGGTAATCAAGGGTGGATTACTACAAGTCTCGATAAGGGAATAGGCCTCAGAACCAAAACAAAGATTTGAAGCACGCTACCAGCAAAATCACACTACCCTATTTTGATGGCAATGGCAAGGTAACAACACAGTCTTGGATTCATAGGGTGGACACCTTCTTGTCACTTCGACCTATGTTTGAAGAAGAAGCAATCAAGTTTTCCACGCTACACTTAGAGGGAGCAACCCATGATTGGTGGTACCAGGGGATGGTAACGTTGCAACACGATCGCATCACCTCTTATCAAGAGTTTGTGGACAGGCTGGTTGATCGGATAAAAAGGACCCAGAAGTTTATTTCAGGGACTTGGCACAACTTAGGCAGATTGGCAGCCTAGAGAGTTATATTAGTGATTTCCAGAGGTTATCCGTGATGGTGAGAAACATTTCAGAGAGAAGGCTAGTTGTGCTCTTCATGGAGGGGTTGTTGGAACCGCTGCGAGGGTGGATTAAGGCTTTCGATCCATTGACATTGTAGGAAGCAGTGAAGAAAGCAAGAAGTATGGAGTTTGCTGCCCCAAAAAGCAAGAGCTCACATAAGGATGTTCCTTCAACCAACAAAGAGGACTCTCAGCAGGAAGATGATAAGAAAAAGAATTCAACAACCACGACGGTTGAGGAGTCATGTGAGGAGCTGAGGAAAAAGAAATTATGCTTTTGGTGTAAGGAACCATACAATCCGGACTAAGGGCAAAGCAAATTGAATCATGTGGGCATACTATGAGGACTTAGATTCAGATCAGCCAGCTTCAGAGGATTGTCGGGAGGAGAAAACAAATGTTGATGGGAACTTGGCTCCTATGGCATTCTTTGCTAATGTTCAGGATGATACCACATTTAGGTTTAGGGGGACAATTAATGGGCAACATTGTGTTGCTATGTTGGACATGGGAGCAACACATAATTTTATTGACGAGGGTTTCGCGGCTAGATGCAGGCTACAGGCCGAGAATTTTGATGGATTTAGAGTTCAAGTGGCTTATGGATACACCCTCGTGTGTAACGGGTTGCTAATCTCACTTTGATGTTGAACAAATCCGGTGAGCTAAGATTTGATGGACGAGTTCGAGTGGTTGATGGATACACCCTCGCATGCACCAGGCGGGTTGCTAATCTTACTTTGATGTTGAACAGCTATGAGTTACACTCTGATTTATATGTAGTCAACATGGGTGAGATGAATATAGTTCTGGGCATGAAATGGCTCTAGGACCTGGGAGTATTTACCCTCGATGTACCTAAGGTGGAGATGTCATTTGAGGTTGATGGCAAGAAACACGTGTTGAGGGGAATCATAGATGGGAGCTTGCATTCTATCTCTCTCCATAGAGAGAAGAAAAGGGAGAGAGAGCAGGAGATGATTCAGGAGTCTGTGCTAGCTGATGACTCCAAGGGTTCAGAGTTGTATGCTTTAGATCAACATGGTGGTGTTGTCCGGTTTGTGAACAACCCCTTGTTTGAGGAAGATGTTACATCGTCTAATGATAACCCGCTTTTCGGGTTAGATGTTGATTCCACTCTTGACCTGGACCTTGAGATGAGCGTTGATTGTAGTGTTTGGGATCCTTCCAGTGCATCGGGGTTTCAGACAAGGCTCGTAGAGGAGTTTTCTAAGGTATACACAATGAGGAGTGCATACAGTTTTACTTTTGACCCTCATGTGCATGACCTATTTCCTCAGATACACACCAGAGCTTGGTAATTTGATAGCGGTTATGATAGCTCTATTCCTATGCAAAGTTTGAAAAAGCAAATATGTGGGCACCCTTTTCGAATCGGCCTCCCGACTTATATTGCCGCAAATAATCGATGGCGAAGTTTGAGCTTAGCTCACAGGTTCAACTTGTTCTAGGGAGGGTGTTTCATGTAGGATAGCTTTGGATGCTTTCATCAGTGGACTACTGGCATGTTTCACCCATGGATCCCCGTGGAGCACCCACAGAGGAGTATCTCATATAATTGAGATTGCTCTGGACAAGCAATTCTGTGGAGTGGCGCATCAATGACCTTTAACACGCCATGTTTGGTGGGATGGTTAGCCTATAATTCTGACCCTTGTAGGCTAATAAAGATGGTTAGGGGGGGCCTTCTGAGGATTGTATCATCTCCAGTGTTCAGTGGCATTCAGTTTTGGGTTTCGTTTGGCGTTCACAGGGCTCCAGTTGCTATACTTACTATTTATAGTAAGTTAGAGGATGGTTGTGAGGGACCCTTACTATTTTTAGTAAGGCACTTGGTCATCTTGAGATTCACAGAGTTGGCCCTAGTTCCAGATGGTCTGATGAAATATTAAATATTGAAGGAGATATTAAAGTTTAAATGGCTCAAAATAATACTTAATTATTAAAAAGGGTGTTATAAAGTTATAACTTAACATTATAACTTGAGTGTCAATTCATCATTAAAAAGGGGGCCATATTATTAATTAAATATTGGGTGCCAATTCCAAAGTATTTTACGAAATATTTAAAGATGCAAGAAAATAACATTTTAAAGTTATTAAATGTGCCTTTTTGGAGAAATTCGACTTTCTCAAGAAGGCTTATATATTTTACTTTGGAGTCTTTTTACATTCATTCGATTGAGCATTGGTGTTGATGAGTTATTTGTCTAGGAGAGGAAGCTGAGGGTTTCTGAATCAATTAGCGATTGGAGAACGTTAACTCTCCATTGTTGTAGCCCTTTTAAGTAGTGAAATATCTACTGAATTTGGCATATAGGAGGGCACCATACAAGTGTTCTATTTATGCAAAAATCGCAGTTTTGAAGAAGGGTTTCAGAGCATAATAAAGGGAGTTTTAGAGAGGACAGGCATAAGTAAATCATTCGTGGTTACCAACAACCATTTCAAGAAGGATTGACCTGCTTTTTAATTATTAATTTCAGCCTTATCAGCAGCCAGGAGGTGGACTTTCAAAGGGGCGATCTAGGTCAAGACAACGACATAAAAATCAGCAAAAATTACAAGAGGGGGCGCCCAGGTTGGGAGAAGCTGGCTATAGCAGATTTGGGGAAAAAGAATGCAGCCAGGTGAAGAAACGAAATTATTTATGGGTTGCTTTTTCGTTTGCAACTTCATGGCAGCAGTAGATATCAATTAATCAATCCGGGTATGTTTGTAATTTGTTCTTCACAGCAAATAGTCAATAAAATCAGACATTGGGAGTGCTGCAATCTATTTTGTTTCCTATATCTTTTAATTTTAATTTCCAGCATTAGTTTTATTATTTGCAAAAATACAAAAAACAAAAAAACCCTCACGAAACACAAAAAAAATTATAAAACAACCAAGTCACAAAAACTAGGGCACGAAGTTTTCTTACAGTAGGATGATGATCGGAGCCAACCAAGTGACTTACTAAAAATAGATGGCTTCTCCAAGAAGTTTTAAGAACACCCAAGTATTAAAAAACATTTTTGTAAGTGGTATAATGATCCATACTGCCATGTCAGCTCATTTCTAGGAACCAAAGTCACTGCTAACCAACCTTGAACACTCTAGAAGATTTGGAGTTCTCCCCAACTCACCAAGAAGCTTATGGGAAAATTTGGAAATTGGGCAAAAACTCACAAATCAATATTGCTCAAAATGGGGACGTTACATAGATTGGCACCTAGGTATGGTGATTGTAGCAGCATTGTTATTGTGGGTGAAGGAAGAGGCCCATTTTCAGGCAGTGTTGGCCTTCCAGATCATGGGAAGACTACTAGGTGTGGGCAGAGTTCTTAAGCGCTACCAATTAATTTGTGCTCGAGTTTGGGCACAAGCTGTCGCAGAAGCAACAACATGCCTTTAAAGCTATGAAAATATGCTTGTAAATATTTGAAACATTCAAATAAAATCTATTGAACCCTTTCAATTACTTTTTGGAATCTACCCCCTCTGATTTGAGTGTTTGGTCACTTGTTGGCTGGGCTAGCTCCTAAGTGTTTTTAGCCCTTGATTGAGTAAAATTTGTGCTTATTTGAGAAAGCTAAGTTAATTTTTAAGCTGCCAAGTTTTGGCGGGTTGCAGTTATTTTTTTGTCTCCTAGGTCTGATACAAGTCCAAGTGTGTGAACTATGATTGTAATATTCTTTTTGATTCAGTTATTATAGATCTCTTTATTAGATTCAATGGATATATTGATGAACACTCATTATTTATTATGAGTTGTATGTAAATACCAATGTTGCTGATGATTTTGTGGTCAATTATTGACATTCACGAGTTTCCCCCCTCCTGTTATGTCTTATTGTTATTTTTTAGTTGTTCTATGGAATGTTTATGGTGTTGATCAGTATTTATCATTACATTCTTTGGTTTTCAGTAGTCGCATGAAGTGTTTATGGTATTGGTAAGTAATGAGCATTTAGTCCCAGTGAGTGTTTATTTATTGGGAGGTATTGAGCATTATAATCTTTCTTTTCTCATTCAATATCTCTGTTGTTACCATATCTGTGATCCTACATGGTGAACTAATAAATAAAATAATCTGTTGAAATTTGCATTGTTTTGTTATTGACTGTATTCCTTTTTATGGCGAGTCTCTTGAAACTTCATAAGATATATTTCATGATTTTTATTTTCAGATGATCATGGAAAAGAAGTTTCAGCCTGTCATTATTTTCAGTTTTAGTCGCCGTGAATGCGAACAGCATGCTCTGTCTATAATGTCTAAGCTAGACTTTAATTCTGAGGAAGAGAAACAAGATGTGGAGCAAGTTTTTCAAAATGCAATACTCTGTCTTAATGAGGAAGACAGAAATCTTCCAGCTGTGGAATTAATGCTCCCAATGCTGAAAAGGGGCATTGCAGTACATCATTCAGGTCTTTTACCAATTATTAAAGAGCTGGTTGAGATTCTTTTTCAGGAAGGCCTGATAAAAGCTCTTTTTGCTACAGAAACGGTAAGAGTTTGTAGTTTAATACTTTTTTTCCACTTCAGGCCGTTGAGGTGCATATGATTTGTTCTATGTCTAAATTCTTCATGGATACATTCAATTGTATCTTGTATATTGAGGGGACTTGAAGCTATAATATGAAGTTACTGAAATCATTTTACCTATCAACTGATGTATTTGCTGCAGATTTAACTTGTTTTCCTCTTGATTGGTATGTAGGTTTTGTTGTTTTATTAAATGATTGGGATTTGTTGCTTTCTGGTTATTGGTAGGACAGTTTGCAATGGGACTGAATATGCCTGCAAAGACTGTGGTGTTTACACAGCTTAGAAAATTTGATGGTGATAACCATCGTTGGATGGCTTCTGGAGAATATATACAGGTACTATTTTAAAAGATCTTGTAGCTCTAAAATAGACAATATATGTTAGAACATTCTGAAGTCAAGATGGCAGCTGCTTTAGTTAACGTTGTAAATGATTATTTGTCCACTTAGTGGATGTTTGCTTTTCTTTTTGGATTGCATTAGTGAATCTGCTATACCACCAAGCAACTTCATTTTTTTGTTTTGATAAATTAACAGATGAGTGGCAGAGCTGGAAGACGGGGAAAAGATGAACGTGGCATCTCTATTATCATTATTGATGAACAGGTACAATTTCTGTTGTCATTTGTTGCAATTTTTTATTCAGGTCAGTATTTAAGTTTTTATTCTGTAAGGTTTTGTAATTCTTGTTTAGAGAAAAACTAGAAGGATACATATATTACTCGAGCATTGATATACTTTGGGATTATTGCTAGATTATGGGGTATAGAATAGGTGGAAAATATGGTTGACACAACCAAGAGGATATTACGAATGCAGATGGTAAAAATTTGATGTTATTTACATTAGAAATGAAATCTCTATATAGTTTACAAAGATTACAAAAAAGGCAAGTTTCTATAAAGAAAGTGCAGAAGATCGAAGAAATGATCTTAGCAATAATATTACAACTGAAATCATCAACAAAAAGCAAGAAATACTGAAAAAAAAGAGCAGAAAACACCAGAAGACCCATGCGCTCAGTAAACAGTGAAAAAACGCGCCAGAAAAGCCTCTAAAAATTGCGCCTAGAGGATGAGAAAACGTGCGCCCACCAGGAGCAAAAATCCACAACCACACAGAGCTGAAAAACACGTCTCCGAGAACACTTAAAATCGCATGCAGAATTGAGCACCATCAGAGGGTAGCGCAGTCGCATGCAGAAAATGCTTTTGCAACCCTGAAAAAATCACAACTTCAGAAATACAAAAAATGGCGCCCAGGAGTTGTGAAAAGTCGCAGCCACAGAGAACTAGAAATCGCGCCCCAAAAAAATCTTCAGAGGACGCGTGATGGAAAACGTAAAGGCTACAATTTTTTTTTCTTTTCAGAAAGCTTCAGACCGCTCAGGAGAAAACAGCGTTCAGAATGAAAGGTGCAATTTTTGATCAGAATGAAGTCGCACACAGACTTAAAAAAAAAAAAAAATCATGCCAAAAGAAGTCGCTTCTCAGAAATTTCGAAAAAAGACAACTTTCCTGCTCACTGCTTCTGATACCATATTAGTATATTACGAATGTAGATGGTAAAAATTTGATGTTATTTACATTAGAGATGAAATCTCTATATAGTTTACAAAGATTACAAAAAAAGGCAAGTTTCTAAAAAGAAACTGCAGAAGATCGAAGAAATGATCTTAGCAATAATATTACAATATAATACAATATTGAGCATTAGTTAATTAATAAATATTATTTTAATAGAGGAAATGTTCTTAATGACACGTTGTTTCTTAATGACATGTTTTCCTACAGTTATTGCAGATTGATATTGTCCAAGTTATGCATGTTAAGGGCTTTCTAAATACTTTTGATGATAGATTACAGCATTGTGCAGGATCTGTTGATGCTGTTCGACAATTGTGTTTCAAGTAACATTTTAGCTTCAATAATATTAATTAAAGCCATGAACTTTAAGATTTCACTAGCACGTTACCATCAGATGCACTGATCCATATTCTGAAACATAAAAAAGACAACAAAAATCTGTTATGATACAAGTACAACCAATTTATGGAACAGTCGGTTCTCTCATTTGAGTCGCTTGCAATTGTGGAGATAACGAATCTTCAAATTTTAAAGTGAAGTCAGATCACACAATTTGTATGAAACAATCATCCATTTGCTACAATAAGCCTTGATATACAATAATATAAATCCTGCCTTATCTTGCAAAAAATTCCTGTTATCTTCATTCATCTAAAACAATCTATTGTCTTTTCATGGCTTTATTTCAGTGTTACCCGGGGATGCGTCCCTAGGTCTAAATCCCCCTGTCCCCGTCCTCGTCCTAGAAACGTCCCGAGGACAGGGGATGGCAGCAGTGTACTATGTTTAATATCACATAATGAATTCTTTATGCATATTGAGTATTGACAATGAATTCTTAACACAAATGTTATATGCTAAGTTTCTATAATGTATATATGCATGCTTTGTCCATGTTTTCATATGAATATTTAAGGTTTCCCTATATATTTTAAATTTTTCTATATTTTATATAGCCGTCCCCCGCCGTCCCCAAATTTGGCCTAGAAAATCAAATATTTGGGGACTCGTCCCACCGTCCCCTGTCGTCCCCATCCCATAAACTTGGGGTAACACTGCTTTATTTGCTTTATTCTCTATTTTAGAATTCGTTTTTGCTTCGTTGTCTTTTCATGGCTTTATTTGCTTTATTCCCTATTTTAGAATTGGGCATTGAAATCATGTTTATTTATTATTTTGCTTATTTGACACTTCCTACATTGACTGAACTAGGAAAAACAACTCTAAATCCTGGCATTTTCACTAAAATACTTTGCAACACAAAAACAAACACTTTTTATTTCTTTTTGAAAACAAAATACACAAATTAAATGCATTTGCAGAACTTTGGTTCTTGCTTGTAGCTGCATGAATAAAGTTGGAGATTGATTATTAAAGGTTCCAGTGAGGTTGGATAATTATTCCAAGGAGATTGTGGAGGAAGATTCTTGGTTTGGAGTTCTCTTTGAAAATTCGTGAAATATCGAAGATTGTTTTTTTCGAAGGTTTTGAGGGGTTGCAGATTTTCGTTTGCATTTTAAAATGCAATTTTTTCATCTAGGCGCGCTTTTTTTTTTTTGAGCACGTCTTTCATCTAGGTGATGCGATATTGAATGGGAAGGAGATTAGTCTGCTAGAGGCAGTGATTTCTCTATTATGGGTGTCGCGTGTTTTGGGCGTTGAAACTTGTGGCCTATTCAGAAAGTGAACTGATTAAAATGTGATGTTTATTACTCAAGAAAAGAGTACATTATATAGTAGGAGTAAATTACTGTAGACATTAAATGTCTACTTACCAACTACTGTTGACCATTAAACAAATGAAGAATATAATATTCTAACAGCTCCGCGAATCGCTTTTTTCCTCGCGGTTTGTGCAACCCGACGCGTGATTCTCTCTCAGATTTGGGTGCGAATTTGATGCGATTTGAGCCTCGCTTTTGTGTCTTGTGCCGCTGATTGTTCTCCTTCTTTAGATGTGATCCGTAGGGTTTCTCCGGCCGCGGGTTTTGATCCATTTTGAGCCCCTTTTTCTTCAAAAACTAGTTGCGATTTCCGAGCGTATTGACGCATTATTGCCCTACAGAGCTAATTTACTTCATTCATCTTCGATAGTCACATTTTCAAAAATCGTGGGTTTTTCTAGTGCTTATTCTTGATCCACTAGGTTTTGCAACTTAATTTAGGTTCTGCACTTCATTTCCCAATCGTAAATTTTATTCTAATCGCATTCTTGGTGGTTTTTCGAGATCTTTTCTCGGGTTAAGCCTTCTCGATTTTTCAGGGTGATCATTTTCTCGCTCTCAAATTTGTAAATTTTGAAGAAATGATTATGCTTTTGCTAGAAAAAATTAATCCAAACTGCATAAAATAACACAGCCAGACACTCTCGGAAACCCTCTTCTTGAGGAGAAAACCCAGCAACAAAAGATCTCTTATATAAGATTAATGGCAACAATTCTCTTTACAACGAGGCCAATCACAAGGCCAATAAACAACACATATGCCAGATGCAATAACAAAAGAATATCTGCACTTCCTTGGATTGCAAACTCTGCCCTTAAGAAATTCGCAATTCTGTTCTTGAAGAAATTCGCACTTATGCTCTTGAAGAAATTCGCACCTTAATGAGAGAATGAATCGAACTTGCTTGATGAATAATGGAGGATGGTGACCTTGTATATATACAAGTGTGAGAGAGGTCGCACCTCTTCATGTACAAGGTCGGCCAAGATACAAATAAATATAATTACAAATAATAAATCTAATTTACAAGGAAAGTCGGCCCAAGATAAGAATTATATTGTTGCCAAGAGATGCGCCCATTCTCATTAATTGTCACATATAAATAAATAGCCAATGGCTACATTTATTTATGTCTTCACTCGTGGCTGGAAGGACGAACTTGAAGCTGCAATATCATTAATTAAAATTTTGAAACAGATTTGCATTGTTTCTCAGGCTCGTGATCAGCTTCAGTTGTATTGAACTCGCTTTGAGTTTTGTGCATTAGCCTCTTCTCAAACCTTGTTTTTCATGTCTCAAAAGCTTAAAGATGATGAGTTTGACCAACATTGTGTTGGAAGGCGTTTACATTTTAATGATGTAAAATTATAATGACGGAAGCAGCCACCATTTAATTCATCTTTGAATATCGCTGCCTTGATTAGATGATTCTCGACAATGTTACTCGTCCCACCACTGTAGATAAAGCTCAAGAAAAGTTTGATGAGCAAAATCGTGAAGCGGTGATGCTTATTAAACTTCAGTTACAGATGATCAACTACCTTAGATTCCGCTTGGGAAATTAGCAAAAGGAGATTTGGGACCATTTGAAGGGTTTGCATGAGACTTCCGACAAAAGCTGTGCGTTCTTCTTGAAAAATATGCTGTTTTCTATCATGATGGATGAGAAGACAATTTTGTAGGCGCACCTGAACAAAATCCGTAGAGATTCGTGATCACTTGGAAACTATTTGTCGGAAAATGGAGGAAGAAGACATGGTCATGATCACTCTGAGAAGTCTACCTAAGTCCTATGAACGTTTCATAGAGACTCTCAACATTATGTCTGCTAATGTTGACTTGAAGTTTCCAAAGCTTTGTACTATCCTCTTGCAGTAGGACCGTTGGAAACAATAGTTTGGTAGTAGTGCATTCTCTTCCTCTATAGAGCAAGCCTTTGCAGCTAAAACCCAGCCTAAGAACAAAGGGAAAGGTCAACCTTCGCAGCAAAAAGGCTCTAGTCAACCTCCGAGCAGGTCTAAGAAAAAGAACATTTAGTGCAATTATTGCCACAAGTATGGACACATGAAGAAGTATTGTTGTCTCCGTTTGGCTTTTGAATAGAAGAAGCAGGGAGGGTCTCAAATAAAAGTTTAATGTTGCCAGCACCTTTGAGCAGTATGAATTTTCCTTTACTCTTTATGGCTAAAAGGCCTGCAGATCATGTGAAGTCTTCTGCTTGGTACATTGATTCAAGTGCTTTGCGCCACTTCACTCATCAACGTGACTGGTTCACAGACTTCTCTCCGTGCACTGACTCAGTTATTTTTGGAGGAGGTGAAGAATACATAGTTGTCGATATAGGCACTGTTCAAATTCAATCTGGTGGGAGGAATCTCATTTTCCTCAATGTATGCTATGTTCTTGACATGGAACTAAACCTTCGTTAGTCAAATCATGCGGCATTCTCCTCAGATGGATGTGGTATTCAGTATACATAAATGTTCTATTGTTGATTGGGAGACTTGCACTACGGTGGCTGTTGGTGTTGAGGATCATGGCCTGTACAGGCTTGTGGATACAGGTGATTCTCCGGAGTTAGCCATGGTAGCCAAAAACTTTGCTATCGCTAGTCTTTAGCATTAGTGGTATGCGCACTTAAATGTGCACTATCTCTCTCACCTAGCTCAGGAGGGACTTGTAGCTGGTCTACGTGACATTCAGACTCAACATCATGGCGTTTGTGGAACTTGTTAGGCTAGGAAGTAGCACAAGACACCGTTCACGGATGGTGACTCATTGCGAGCCTGTATGGTACTGCAATTGGTTCATGCTGATATTTGTGGGCCAATGAATACACCTTTTGTTATTGGTTGTAGGTATTTGTTGCTTTTTGTTGATGATTTCATTAGAAAAATGTGGGTTTGCTTTCTTAAATAGAAATCAGATGTGTTTAATGTATTTCGGAAGTTTAAGGCCTTGGTAGAAAAAGAGTTTGGTTGTTGCATAATTACTCTAAGGTCATATAATGGGGGGAATTCTATTTTTCTGCATTCTCCAACTTCTGTGATACACATGGAATGTAACAGCAGTTAACCACACCCTACACTCTTTAGCAAAACGGTGTTGTAGAGCGGCACAATCGTACAATTGTTTAGATGGCCCGCTCCATGTTGCAACACAAGAGTGTTCCTAATAAGTTTTGGGTAGAAGCAATTTATATTGCTGTCTCCCACTCATTCTGTTAAGGGGAAGACTCCTGAGGAAGCTTGGACTGGTCGCAAACCTAGGATCAGTCATTTGAATTTTTTTGGCTCTTTAGCATATGTATGGATTCCAGATGCCAAGCGCTCCAAGTTGGATTGCAAGGGTCAAAAACTTATGTTCACAGGGTACAGTGACAACCATAAGGCTTATCGGATAATTGATATAGACACTGATCGTCTCATTTTTAGTCGGGATGTTGTCTTTGATGAAGAACGAGGACTATTTCACCTTTCCCCGCCTATTCAACATTCAGAGGATCAACCCTTGAAGGCTTTTGATTTGGGTGTCCGACTTTCGTTAGGTTCACTTGATGGGAGGGATGATGAAGACTCTATCTTTGATGATGCTCAACTTGATTTTCCTCCGGATGATATTGAAATTCCGCCTGCTGAAACTGTTCCAGATCCACAACCAGTTGTAGCTCCTCCTGTTACATATGATGTTGGCACTTCTACTCTCCGGCCTAAATGGTGGACTAAGACTATCAGTGATCTTCATGATGATGAGCTCATTGGGGGAAGATCGTCCCGAAACAAGAGCAAACAACAACATACCGTTAACTTTGCTCTCATGGCCAACATTCACAGTGTTTATGAGCCTCAAACATATTCAAGCTTTTCAAAGGAATTTTGAGGGAAAAAACTATGGAGGTTAAATACTGTGAGTCTTCAGAAGAATCACACTTGGGTCCTTTTTGATCTTCCTCCAGGGAAGAAGCCCATTAGCTGAAAATGGGTGTATAAGGTGAAATACAAAGCTGACGGAACCCTTGACAAGTACAAAGCTCGTCTAGTTGCAAGGGGGTTCTCATAGAAATAAGGCATTGACTACAAGGAGACTTTTGCTCCTACAACCAAGATGAGTACCATTCGGCTCGTCCCTGCCTTAGCAGCCCAGTTTGGTTGGAAAGTCCATCAAATGGATGTTAAGAGTGCTTTCCTCAATGGCGAGTTGAAGGAAGAAGTCTATATGATGCATCCTCCAGGGTTCAAGGTTGTTGGTCAAGAACACAAGGTATGCAGATTGGTCTTTGCACTCTATGGCTTGAAACAGGCTCCTTGGGCTTGGTACATCAAGATTGACAAGTACCTGACAGATCATGGCTTTCATAGGAGTCCATCTGACTTTAATCTATATGTTAAACATACTGGTAGTGATATACTTTTGTTGTTGTCTATGTGGATGACCTGATCATTATTGGCAGCTCGACACATTTGATTGTTGAGATCAAATAGGATTTGTGCAACACATTTGACATGACAGATTTGGGACTTTTGCATTATTGTTTAGGTGTTGAGTTTTGGCAGACCGAGAGCAGTATCTTCATCTCCTAGTCCAAATATGCTCGAAGTCTACTAGATAAGTTCCGAATGTAGGATTGCAAATTTGCCTCCACACCCATGGAGAAAGGGCTCAAGTTTTCAACTAAGTCTGACTCACCTATAGTAGATGAATCATTGTTTAGACAACTACTGGGCAGCCTCATCTATCTCATTGCCACTAGGCTTCACTTCAGTTTTGCAGTGAGCTACATTTCATGCTTCATGATAGCCCCCAAGGTTGATCATTGGGTAGCAGCGAAGTGTGTGCTGTGTTATGTGAAGGGCACTTCTGACTATGGACTCTTGTACACTTGGAGTCACGATCCTAGACTCAGTGGTTTCGCAGACTCAAATTGGGCAGGTTTAGTTGATGACAAAAAATCAACATCTGGATATGTGTTTAGTTTGGGATCTGGTGCAATCACATGGACTAGTAAGAAGCAGCAGGTAGTGGCTCTCTTCTCGACAAAAGCAGAGTATTGAGGAGTAGTTAAAGCAACTTGTGAGGCAGTTTGGCTTCTCCGGATGCTTCCAGATATGCAAATATCTCAAGCAGGTCCGACTCCCTTGTTTTGTGATAATCAGGGAGTTCTCAAACTTGCCAAGAATCTAGTCTTCCATGAAAGAACCAAGCATGTGGAAACTCATTGTCACTTCATTCGGAAGCTTGTTGAAGATAGCTCAGTTCAGTTGTTGTATGTTCTGACAGAGGAGGAGACAACGGATATTCTCACCAAGTCGCTCAATCCAGATAAATTTGCAAAATTTAGGGGGAATCTTGGTGTAGTTGACAAATTGAGCATTAAGGGAGGGCATTAAAATCATATTTATTATTTATTTATTAATGCTCAATATTGTATTTTATTGTAAACTATTTAGATAAGATCGTCTTTGATCTTATCTGAAGTTTCTTTTTAGAAACTTCCTGATTTTTGCACATTTTGTAAATTATTTATTGAGCACATTGCTCATTGTTAATATATCGAATAATTTACCAATTACTTGCATAATAGTAGCACTGTGCACGGAAATACAAAGCAGTGGATATCGTTTTGAAACGATTGCTGCACATTGCAGCTATTGCTGCAGGTTATTTGTACTGTGTATTTGTTGGGAATTAATTAATAAATGGACTGCTGTTTGTGGATGTAGCTCAAGAATTGGGTGAATCACTTTAAACTCTTTATATATCACATATGGTTATATATATATAATTCTTTAAAATCAAGAATTTTAGATAATATACATATTTTAATATAATAATTATTAATATTTATAAGCCTTGTACAATATTAAATTTGAAATTAAAATTAAAACTATTAAAGAGTTTAAAGTGGTTCACCCAATTCTTGAGTTACATCCACAAACAGCAGTCCATTTATTAATTAATTCCCAACAAATACACAGTTCAAATAACCTGCAGCAATAGCTGCAACGTGCAGCAATCATTTCAAACGATATCCACTGCTCTGTATTTCTGTGCACAGTGCTACGTGCACCCAACACAATACCTGTGTTAATCACTATCACAAAACCACGACCTGAAACTTCTCTCTCACTTCAGATGCCCTGCAGCAACACAACTAAACACCACACGACTGTTTGAATTCCCACGCGTGCTGTGTTGCTAGCATTCCAACCTGCGACACTTGGAATTCTCCATTCACAGTAAACAAAACCATTCACTTCCAGGCAGTTTTTACAACTGTTTAAACTAAATTTGAATAGGTTCTGCCCGCCTTGTATTCTCTTGTTGATTGATTTGGGGGGAAACGCGCCAGGTAAAGTGGGGAAAATTAAACTCCAAGTCAGATTGGGCTCCACATATCAACAACATCCACATCTTTGTATGATACAACCTCGCTTGACTTGTAATGTTTTTGGGTCAATGCAAACACAAGAAGATGCAATGGGATGATCACTTTGTTCCACTACTCAACAACAATTGTTTGAACCTCTTCAAAGAAAGTTTCTTTAGCTCTTTTTCATTACTGATGGATTTCATCTTCTTGATCATTGAATCAATGCCATCATTAACCTCTCACTACGATAGCTTAATCATGTTAGTCAAACGAATCATACTCAAAATACCAAATTGAGTGAACCACTTTAAACTTTATATAGAAGAACCACAAAGAGTGCACACTAAAAGTATGTTGGTCAACTCCTCAAAAATGAAGATTGACAAGTACCAGAAGCATGAAGTCAGCTTGCTCTGGCTCTACATTGCACAACTAAGTTGTCAGTTCATGCAATGTAGAACCAGAGCAAGCTGACTTCATGCTTCTGGTACTTGTCAATCTTCATTTTGGAGGAGTTAGCCAACATAGTTTTAGTGTGCACTCTTTGTGGTTCTTCTAAATGACCTACATTATCTAATGTCAATGATGATGGTGATATTCTTTTTGAAGAAACATATGACACTTATTACTGATTTAATTATTTTCATATTGAACAACAGATGTCTATCATCAGATTTCTTTTTGATTAACATTGACAAAAAACTTCCTCTGTATTTGATTGTTATTGAAGCTTATTAAATTTTAAGAGACCAACAGCTGGCATCTGACTTATTATTTTGAAGAAATGGCATGCATCGATCATGAACAAAATTGTTTGTGTGCCAAGTTCTGTAGTATTATGATGTTTGTTTCCATGACTTTTCAACCGTTAAGTGGGCCATGGCATCTTATTGAGACGTTTTGGTCTAGTTTTATAATGATACTGTCTTTGTGCCTGCTTCATAGCGATATCCTATGAAGTAACATTACAGAGCTTTGGTTATGTTTGCTTAATATTTGGATGAACTACATAGCATCTTTCTGACTGAAATCTGTTATTATATGTGGTATGAGTCAAATTCTTTGGTACATTCTAGCTTTTTTGGACTCACTAGTAGTGGCAGGACTACCTTAGTCAAAGGCTTAAAGCACTTTTAAATTATATTTTAGCTTTCAAATTAAAACCTGTTATTGTTCATCGCATCTTGTAGAACTTGTAATGCAGTTCTTATCTTTTTACTCTCAATTGTTCTGCAGTTGACTTTGTCTATGAGTCTCCTTATAAATAGTGCTCTCAGTATGAGTGATTGTTGTATGTTATACAATTATTAGTTACCATAAAATGTATCTCCTAACATGGAAGCTGCTTATGCCATCAATGTATGCTTCTTAATTTTGCCCGACTGACTTTTGTTTAAATCTTTGTAGAAAGTTTTGCATGTCCTTTTTGGCTTGGGTCTTTCTCATGGGGATAGTTATTTTATGACGTGTACACTATTCTCAAGGTTATTGCGTTATATTTGAAACAATGTATGTGGAACTGTGCTTTTATTTGTATTCAAATGCGTTTCATGTAGCTGAGCTGCTATCTTCCTGCATTAATTAGCTATGGAACACTTATTATTGGGCCCCCGGGAGAGAGTGTTATGCAAGAAATCTGAATGAACCTCAGATTTTAATATAAATTTGTCTTCTTAATTTTCAGATTTCAATATACATTATTCATCTTGATTGTCAAATTTCAATGTACATTGACTTTTCTAGGTGTGTTAATAGACCTATTTTATAGCAAGCCATTTTGAATTGAAAAATGTTGCAGAAGTGGTATGACTATAAATAACATTTTTTTTCTTTCTTAAAATGGCAGATGGATGTGAAAACATGCAAGGAAATGATCTTGGGAAAACCTGCACCGTTAGTTAGTACGTTCAGATTAAGTTACTACACACTGTTAAATTTGATGAGCAGAGCTGAGGGCCAGTTCGATCAAGAATATGTGATAAAAAATTCATTTCATCAGTTTCAACATGAGAAGGTTTAGTGATGTCCTTTCATTTGTTGTTTTCTTTTTCTTGATTCAGATTTTCATTTGGCCCAAGTACTTTTTATGGGACCACTGATGAGTAAAATATTTGCAGGCACTACCTGAAGTTGAAGCAAGGGTCTCCAAGCTAGAGCAGGAAGCAGCCTTACTTGATGCATCCGAGGAGGTAAATTCTTTATGTTGATTAGCCAGGTTAGTTTAAGACACTGAATATTTTATTTTTGGAATTGATAATTTTTATATATTTTCTATAGGCTGCGCTTGCAGAATATCATAAATTAAGGCTTCGTATATCTCAGCTAGAGAAGCAAATGATGCATGAAATATCCAGGCCTGAACGGGTTCTTCTGTTTTTGGTTCCTGGTAGACTGGTATGTCTCTTTATATTTTGGTATTAACAGAATGTCTCTTATATCCATATTATGTTTTATGCTGATCTGGCCTTCAAATCTGTGGAAATTTTCCTAAATAAGCTTTGCCTGTTTGAACTTGGAGCTGCCTATAATTTGACACTTCTTTGGGTTTTGCCTCGGCTGAGATCACAGTTGCAGATGAGCGCTGCTAAGGCCTTAAATATGGCATGCCCATTTTTTCATTTATGATGGCATTGCACATAACCTAATAAAATTGTGAATTTTCCATGAGGGATACATCTGAGATCTCAGTGTATTTAATTTTACCCTTTTAATATGTTAACTAAGTTGATAGATGATTGCTGTTTGGTGCACATATGGGTAATTTGGACATACTCTTAATGTTTGAACTGAGCCAATCTGAAATTTCTCTGGACTTATTCTGTGGTTATGGTTATGTTGCCACAAGGATTGAGTTCAATTTCAGTCTCTCAAGAACATTGAAATTTGGATGAAGTTCGACAAGGAAAAAATTCGAAAAGTAAAAAATTTGGATTCAATTCGCCTTACGTAATTTAAAAATAAATAAATATAAGTAATATATCCACAAAATTGTCTAAAGGAAATTAAATAATATTAATAGTATATAAAAACTAGTAAATATTATACATGCTAAAAATATATACGATGTAATATATTTTCTTATTAATTATATATATAATAAATAATATATATATAAATAAAAATAATTTATTACATATAAATAATATTAAAAATATATCAAAACACAATATAAATTAATAATATCAAGTTAAATAATATTAAATTTAAATATATTTAATGTTAATTTTTTAATACAAAATTAATAAAAATATATATGATTTAATTTTTTTAATAAAACATTAATAAACAAAGTAAATGAAAACAAAACTTAATAATTAAAATCTAAATATTTAATAGAAAACATAAAAGCAAAAGAATAACATTTAAAACCCTCAAAACGAAAAATTAAAATTCACAATCACCCCAATGGTCTATGGAGGCGTTGTCGTGGGAGGACGTTTTGGGAATTTATCTTGGGATATAATGGAACCGATTTGTTTCTACCTCACCTCTGTTTATTTCATATTGGGATATGCATTCTTTCTCAGGATGGCCAGGGAACCATTGTTCGAGAATTTCTATGCAGCTCGAATTGATATTAATTGAAGGAAGGTCATGAAACTGAGAAATTTGACTTGCAGAGATACAGAGAGCTTCAAAAGATTTGCAGGCCCACAACGAGTTCCAAAATTCATAATTTGCAAGGAAAAGTGTGTTTAAAATACGACGCCATTTTTTCCGATGTTTTTTATAGACGTTTTTAAAAATATTTTTCCCAATGTTTTGCTCGACGTGAAAAGCCCTAAAAAGACGTTTTTAAAAATATTTTTTTATTAATTTTTTTTTAAGTGTTTACCTATATGAATATGAGGCGAATTTGAACGATTTTTTTATCCTACTTTGAAGTTCGCCGAATTTCGAATTTCATAGTTGAAATTCGGCGAACTCTGTGACTTAGGTTATAAGCATAGTTTGGCGAGTCTCATAAAACTTGTGTGTTTTTTTGCAAAAGAGTTTTTTTGACTTTAATTTGTAGAGTCCTTTTGGCGAGTTTTTCATAGAAACTCCCGATTCGGCGAGTCCATGAAAAGACTCGCTATTCTGAGTATAACAGGGGTTCGCGGCTAGAAAAAGCATTTCATAATGAAAAAATTTCCCAAGTTTTTTGCCGAGTTTTTGCTGACTTGTCAATTCTGGGCTTGGCGAGTTTTTGTTGAGTCTGAGTTTTCCAACTATGGTTATAAGTATACTTAGTATTAACGAGTGTTGGGTACTTCAAAAGTCTTTTCTTTTTGGAGGGACGTGGGCAAAGGAGGAGGGCATTAAGAATGAGGGTGTGGTGCATCAATGATAATAGTTTGTTGAAGAATAGCTTTCTAGCAATGCTCCAAAGGTCAGTGACATAAAGATTAAACCATATTATCTAGAGCAAGTGATGGGATATGGAGGTTCGTGCTATTTACAAGGATAACTAGCACTACTTTCACCCTACCAAACTCAAAATATAGGTGCCATGAGAAACTTTTGTAGAAAAACAATGAAATAATAAATTATGAATTTCACAATCTACTAGGAAGCATTACTTTGTTTAACTATAATGTTGAGTTAGAAGAATGTTGAAATTATCTAGCATGTTTAGAGTGGTTTTAGCCCTCCATATTCTAATCATCTTCAATAAAATCATTATCACCACTAAGACTGGTTCCAAACTCTTCATCCCATACCCTTAACAGTATTGCTACAATAACTGTTTTCATAACTTAAATTAAAGCATAATTATCTATTTTGAGATTTGCCATCCCCATTTACAAGAGAGCATGTAAATAATAAAAAAATTACAATCTTGGAGGTAGGTCCCAGCAAAAAATTCTTGTGACATGGCTTAGCTAATATTTGGACCAATTTATTACATATACTGAGTCACCTGAAACTGATTGAAGATATACATGGCATGCCTCCTAAGTCACTAGTAGAATGGTTATGCTTAATTGTGTAGTCCTTAGTAATACTAGGTGTTTCAAATTTTTTCTTTTCTTAGAGAAGGTGTGGAGGAGGAGAGGGTAGGGTGTGGATTGGGTGTTGGTCAATGAGAATAGTTTGTTCAAGAATGCTTGTCTAATACACCACAAAGGTGGGTTAGATCTAGATCACACCAAATTCTCTGGAGCATTTTATGAGGAAAATGAGCTTTGTGTCTTCTTGAATGGTACCCTCTCCCACCCTCTTAATTAAAAAAATGTAGATTGTAAGTAACATTTTGTACAAAAGATTAATACAATAAACTTAAGAGTTTTCAAACAAGCATCAGAAAGTTATATAATATATTGGGTTTGACAAGTGTTGAAACCATCTAGCATGTTATATCATCTCTGGTCCTCGATATCCTAACCATATTTTGATTATATTCTGCCATTGCTTCATCATCACCACCAAGTCTGGTGCCAATTTTCTCAACCTTTGATTTTTAATATCATTACAATCACTTTAAGTTTTCTCACTTACATTGAAGCATAGTTATTTATTTCAAGAATTGCTATCCTCATTTGCAAGAAAAGCTGTAAGTGATCCTAAAATTCTGTAGAAGACTGCCAGATATTAGTGGTAGGTCCTAGCCAATTCCTTTACTCCCATGCCTTAGCTAATGTGTGCTCAAATATTTTTAACATGCTGAGAATGATGATTGGAGATATACATGGAATACCTCTTATCTCTGAGTAAAATGGGTGTAGATTTGCTGCTATATATTGGATACATCTATGTCCTGTTTTTTTCTCCCTCCCTTACACAAAAAGTTATCTTTGATCTAGGCAATGCTAAACTGTCTTGGAAATTTAATCTTGGTGCTTTCATCACAAACCAACTTGCTGGAGTGCCAAATAAGCTCAAATTTATTTCCTTAATCTACATGATGAACTGCCTTTACTGATTCTCACCCTAGCCAACAAAATTGTGTGTGTAAAGGACAATGTAACATGCTCAATAGATGTGATTCACAATTTCTTATATACGCTTTTCTTGATTATCATCTCTCCTAAATTTGAAGTCATTTCCTAGTTATTTCTATATTCATCTGATAAATATAATCCATGTAGGGTTTATCTTTATTATCGTTTTCCCAAAATTTGGATAAGTAGCTCTCATATCTATGGCGCCTTTTTAGCTTGACACTGAATTACATCTTTTAAATCAATGTGTTTTGATATGTCCAGAATATATTTCCTTGAAAACCTTTAAATTTACGCATTCATCGTTAAGTAATTATCAGCCACTGTCCTTAAAGCTATTCTTATTTAGAATTGGTTTTGTAGTTGATGAAGTTGGTAATATATGTTGTTCCACTAGTTAAGGGAGCTGCTGGTTTGAAATTTTATAATACAAGTTTAAGGCCACACAATGATTGAATATAAACCTTGACACTTGTTATCCTTTTGCTAGAGCAATTTTCATTTGCACCAATATTAGTAAATCATCAGGCAAAAGATTCATGATAGATGAAATAATTAACGATCATTAGAAATCTTAGGACTGAGGGAAACTTAAACACAAACTTAGGACAAGCAGTGCCCTAAATTTTTTATTGCATCTCTTTAAAGTTTAAAAAATTGCATTGTCTTATGGCAAATTTGTGACAAAGTCCCATGATTATCTATACAGAAACGTTTCTTGCAGTTTATGCTTCCAAATAGTGTAATGGTGACAAAGCACCATTATTATTTACTACAGTACTGCTTTATGCTTCCAAATTAAGTCTGTCTCATGGAAAAATAGTATCCAAACAATATTTAAGACTCTCTCTAAACTTCCTGCACCAACCACTAAATGTAAGTGACATAGAACATAGATATATCCCTTGTTAATAAACTGTTTTCCGATAACTTTAAGAAGCAAGACATTCTCTTCATGGAATATATCAAGTACCATTGAAAGGCTTCAAGTATAATCACATAACAAAGTTCCAATGAAGGTTATAAACCATATGGTGATTCCCATCATAGTTCCACGGAATCCCCTGACAGGGGGACAGGTTTTGGGGACAGCTGGGTGGTGGTTGTGGCTCAAATATACATATAGTAATTGAAAA
>VDFB02210873.1:0-22364 GCA_007258455.2 Sequoia sempervirens | reverse complement strand
TTTGAAGCTCATAATGGTGGATTTTGCAAAAGTAGCATCCTGGAATGCCTCACCCAAATCAATCTGGCTATCCAACGAAATATTCAGATAGTCAGTCAGATCTACATAGCTCCCGGAATCGAAGATTCATCAGAAGATCAAAGGGAGAAGGAAGAACTTGGAAATCATGAAAATGGCTATCTTTGGAAGAAATGGGCGCCCCTGGAAGGAAAAGGCTCCCATGAATTCGGAGGTCAAGATGAAGTCATTCGCCAGAGATGCCTCCAGAACATCTTTCTTAGAATCAGTCGAGCTCCGTCGTGAATTATTCACTTCATCTAGCCTAATCACAACAGAAATCGTAGGCAAGTAGCATGTTGAAATGAAGGAAAATTGAAAATGTTAAAAATTTGACTAACACTGAAGGAAGTGGGCGCCCCAGGTGAAGAAGGGCACTCAAATGTTCATGCCTTAGAATATTTTTCGAAGTTTTCACCTTTCAAAAATTGCAAGAGGAGAAGGATGGCGTCCAAATTCAAAGAGACTGAGATTTAGGGTTTTGAAAATAAAAGCAAAAGAAAGCGAAACCTAAAATCAAACCCTAAGTCTATTTAACATCATTCTTTCATGTATTTTTCATTATTTTTGCAAGTAGCCTTCAGAGGAGAAAGTTGGAGCAGCAAGTTTGAAGAGTTTTTGTGATTCAAGAATCCATAGTTGCTGGTTTTATATCAGATTTTTCAGACCAGCAAGCATAAACCCTTGCTTTTTCAAGCTTTTTGTTCCAAAAGATCAAAATTTTCAAGCTGAAGGCTAAGGCTTTCCATTTTTCAGTCATCTGGGTCTTTTTGCCTTAATCTTCTGAAGAAATTTTCAAGAACTTCATCAAGTTGCAGCAAGTGCTTTTATTTTGCATGTCAGTGAAAACCTCAGTGCATTCAAATTTCAACCATCCGGGTCCTTTCCAATCAGTCTTCTGAAGGAAACCCATATCGCAGCTTTTTTTCAAGAAAATTCAAAATCTAGGGTTGGCTGCTTTTTATCAAACGCCGTGGTTTTGCAAATCTAATCAATTGGGTCCATTTCTAATCATATTCTGAACAAAACCCAGGTGCCAACTTTTTTCAGGGAAAAATTGAAGAAATTAGGGTTTGCTGCTTTTTTAGGCAAAATTCAAAATTTTCAAAAACGGACGATCTGGGTTGTCTTGCATCGAAATTCTGAGCAAAACCCATATCTCAGAAAATTTCTCAAAAATTTGTCCGTTGGAGCGCAAAAATCAGCATTCTAAAAATAGAAATCGCTCAAAACTTGTCAGAACCTAGGCGAATTTACAGTCATTCTTCAAGTTTTCTGAAATGGAGTACACTCCCAATGTTTTCAAGACTGAATCAGCTCTCTTTCACAATTACATCAAAACGGCTGAGACAGACTTGCATCATATCAAGCCGGTGTTTGATTTACACACCTTGGAGAGAGCAGGCAACACTTCAATCAAGAACCTAGGACATTCTGGACTCCTCGCAGCACCGTCAATTCCTATATCAGTTCAGAGTCTTGAGTTCGTAATCGCTTGCATTAAGCATTACAACCCGGCTACTAGGGAGATCCAGTCAGCAGATGGTAGATTGATTTGCAGTATAAAGTCTGATGTGATCGAAAAGTGTTTTTCCGTTCCCCCATGGCCTGAAAGCGTTACTCTCTCAAAGGGTGAATGCGAAAAGATATGGAGTATGCATAAAGATAAATATAGCAAGAAGATTGCACAGAGATGGATGAAAGAAAAACATAAGACCTTGCCAAAGAACGTTGGGCGAGGGGAGTTCAAGGACGAGGTTGCCATCATCATCACTTTGCTCAATAGGGTCACTGGCTCAAAGGATGCCACCCAGTTTCAACCTTGGATGTTTTACGCCATACCCCACATCATGAGGAAAACCGAGTTCTATGACTGGCCTACTTTGATCAGTGACTGTCTACATCAGCAGATAACAGAATACTTCCAGTTTCATGTATTCCACATGGTGTCATACCTAGTCTACCTGGTGGCCTATCAAGGTCAATTCAGAGGGTTAAACACTGAGGGATCATTGAGCGTACAACACATATATAACTACTATTTCCAGTTGGAGTTCACGAAGTCGTTGCACCACTACAAAAGGGTGAACGAGGCCTTCTTGATGTATACAGTGCGAAACCTGGACAATGAGCTGCATGTTCGTATATCTTCAGTTGCTAGGGCAGCATTGGCAAAATGGGCGGATTGGTTTATACAGTTTCCTACCTTTACCTATCTCAGGGTCTATGGTTATTCAGGTGCCCCGCTCATGTTGCCAAGGTATCCATCAGATGAGGTCATCTTCATGGAGTTTTTGAGGCAAGCTCACGGTGTCCACACAGTCTTGAGGAACAGAAAGAAACCCTCCCTCCACTTTCCATTAGGATTGGGAATTTATACATGCAGGACTGCTGCAGATGCCAAGACAGTAGGAGAAGAGTTAGATAAATTCGGCCTCAAACCTTACAGCGAGAGACAATCATTTGATCCTCATGGTGTCTACGCTAGCCGATTGGAGAAGAAATATGATCATATAGCCGCACTCGAAGATTTTTGGGCTAATTGTGCAGATGAGTTCGAGGTGCGGAGACGTAGTTATAGCAAGCTCACTCTCCATCAGATGAAGGATTGCTTAAATGAAAATATAGAAGGGCTATCAGATGATGATGAAGATGTGCTTCTCCCGATGTACACTCAGAAACGAATCGAAGAGCAACCCTTACCACAAGTTAACTGGGCAAACAAGGAATCTCTTTCAGTTGAAGATAGAACAAGACAAGTTCTTGAGTATAGTAAGGTTTTCTTGGTCCTTAAAAGGAAGAACTCTATTCCAGTAGCAGAGCCGCCAAGGACAATTCCCTCTTCTTCCAGAGCACAGTCAAAAGGGAAGGGTAAAAGTCAGTCTCAAGAAGGCGTCAAAGGTAGTAGATCTAATAAAAATGTAAAGAGAAGGTTGGATTTCTCAGGCATAGTCATACAGGAGCAGCCTACAGCTGATTCAGAAGTTCCTCCTGACGAGCCCATACCTCAGAATGAAGCAGAGGAGCCACCTACAACACATGTTTCTGTACCTTTGACAAGTTCTTCACCGATTCACATTGATCTTGATATCGAAGATGATGAAGAGATTACAACAGCACCTCTTGAGGAAGTTAGTAAAGATACTACTGTGTCTTGGCTTGAGAACTCCTTAGGAAGGGTTAGGAGAAGGCCTTCATGTCAAGTGAATGTTGAAGATCTCGATAACATCTATCAGGAACCTCCTAAGAAGAAGGCAAAGAAGCAAGTTCACTTTGATAGGAATCCTGATAATGAGATAGTCATGGAGACTGCAGTGCCCCCAGAAGATAAGAATAGGGATGAGGTGAATATGGATGACTTCATCATGGTCAAGGCGAATCTCGGTAGAAATACTAGACATGCAGATTTGAGTCTCTTCAGAGTTGCATCAAAAAATCTGCAGGAAAGGGTACTTAAAGATGGAGAAGACAAGGCAGCCTTCAAGGCTGAAAATCAGCAACTCAGGCTTTTCATTTCCAACCTTGTCCATGGTTCTTCACAAGCAACCCAGTTGCTGCCCCAAGTCTTGGAGACACCAGCTGATCACCATCAGTTAAGACAGCTGGTCATTTGTGGGAAAGAGACTCAGGAATGGATCGAGAGCTTCATTGTCAGAGGAAAGGAGATCTTGGCACGGATGTTCCAGTTAAGAGAAAACGCTCATGAGCTACGTCAAGGTATCCAAGGATTTGAACAAACACTGGCTGAAGTAAAACCTAGGCATGAGATTATCATTGCTGATTTAGACACAGCCTACAGTTCAGCAGTTTCAAAGGAGCACAAGAGACAAATCCTTGCCTGGAGAGAGAGCCAAGGGTTTCTTTCAAAGCTAAAACCCCTAAGGAGAAGATATCCCCAAGAATTCAATCGCCTACGACAAAGGGTGGTTGAAGCTCTTCTTTCACCGACCCATGAAACCTCTCTCAATACAGCCTTGAAGATGGTTCCACGCCGCTTCGAGGAAGTGCAAGTTCGGGCCAGAGTGTTGTCTACAAAATCTGGGCCATTTTAAGGATAGGCCATATTTCGTTGATGCCAGCAGTTCGAGAAGCCGCCAACGAGGTCAAGATTTCCGAAAGATCTATTGCGTATGCTGAAGATATTCTTGAAAAGCTGTGTTTTGCTGTTGATGGTATAGATGCACCGAACCGGGACACAATCTCAGACTTCCTAGCGGATGTGATCGAGCTTTAAAGCAGCTTTCTTCTAGAAGCTTTCTTTTCCGCTTTCTTTCTATTCTTGGAATGATCCTTATCCATTCTTTGAGGATAGAAAGAGGATAAGATGTAATAGTTGGCGTTTCCCGCTTTTTTCTGCTTTCTAGGGTTTTAAATGTTATCTTCTTTCTAGATTTAGTAATAAAGCTTGCTTGCTAAGCAAGCCCTAGATTGTGAAAGCAAGGAGATTTTAGGGTTCCCTACTCCTCTGCTTCTCTATAAATAAGAGCCTTTGCTCATTTTAGTTTCTTTTTAACCGCGTTTTAGTGAGAACAAAACCGAGTCTATTTTGCCTCTCTATTTGTTACAAGGTTCGGGCGCATTAAGTTCATTTGTGTTGTGATAAGCAAATTGTTGAGCCTCTTAGCCAACAACAAGGAGTTAGTGTGACTTTCGCTGTTTTCTATTGTGTTAAGAATAAGTTTGCAAGCCTCCTTAGCTGCAATTTCTTGTTCAAGGCATGTTAGAAGTGAGCTTTGTTTCAGAGATTTGAGTAATAAAATCATGAGCCTCTTTTGCCTTGGTCCAAAAGCTCAGATTTCCGTTATCTATGTTCTACTTTTATGATCTTTATTTCAGCTTGGAGTGAAGTGTGTAGGTGTTTGTTGAAAGAGAGATTATTGAAGTATTTTTGTCAGAAAATCTACCTTGTTAATTTCTAACTTCTCTTGCTCTGCTATTACTTGAGAGGTTAGGAACGTCTTTAGTTTAAGTTAGTCGTAGTTGAACTTCTTATATCAGAAAATCTTAGCTGCGGCGTTTGTGTTTAAAAAACCTTGTGCTCTAAGCTGATCAAAAAGATAGGCAACTTAGTTTTAGTTTCTTTTCTTTCAAACACCATCAGCAAGAGGGAGCTTCCCCTCCTAATTTGAAGAGCAGTTTATCTGTGCATAGCTGTCCGTTTTCAAATCCGCATACCAGAGGTGCGAATTTAAACGCCAACATTGTCGACCACCTTTTGCTTAATTTTCCATACGTAGCTGCATGTTGGGACTAGCTGCAAGATAGATTGGGATGATGCTGACCGCATCAAAACAATCTACTAGAGTTCTTTCATGGTTGGCCAACACTGAAACGAGGTGCTCTCTAGAGTGGCATATGGATAGCTCTCCCAACCATGGTCATATGGCAAATATGGAAAGAAAGAAATCGCAAGATTTTCATTGATACATCTTTATCATTGGAAGAGGTGATATCGCTAATAGAACGGAGCATCTGCGAATGGGTGAATGTGCATGTGAAGAACAAAAGAAATCAATGTTTCACAAGATGGGATGATGCATTAATGAAAAGATGGACAAATCTAAAAATACCACTTGGTTTTCAATTCATGACAAACTTGAAGGAAAACAGGAAGAAGGCTTGGTGGAGCACCCCACCAAGTGGCAGGCTAAAACTCAATTTTGATGGTGCGTCCAAGGCAAATCCAAGGAAATTGAGAGCAGGCTGCATCATTACAGATGACAAAGGAAATCTGATTTGAGCGATTTCCAAAAAACTACCTATAGGATCTAGTAACAAAGCAGAGTTTGAAATGTTAAAAGGACTACAATTTTGCAAGATAAAGGGCATAAACACACTGGATATCAAAGGGATTCATTGATCTACATCGAGGCAATTTAGAAAAATCAAATTAAAAGTTGGAAGTTACAACTAAAACTAGACTGCATTTGGGAACAGCTGCGAGGACTAAAGGAATTTTCAACTTCACATGTGTTCCAGGAATCAAATAAGGCAGTAGATTTCCTTGCGAACTGGGGTGTCATACAAAATGAAAGTACCGTCATCGATGATAGAGCCTCTAGCTGGCAAGGATTGGATGACATTTTAGTTGCAAAGAGGACAGAGAGTGATTGATACCAGCACATCTAGAGCATAGAGATTAGAAAATACCCTCATCATTGGCACATGTGGCAAAAGACAAATTGCTTGCTAGTACAAAATGCAAAATGACAATGCGAGACAATTAATGGTACTATGAAGATCTAGCATTTCATAAGATTCATTGAGATTTTATGCAAGAACCTAGGCAGAATAATCCAAAAAATAACGCTATAGAAAGAGGTTGGAATACATGCAAAAGAAGGAAGCAAAGCAATGGCAACCAAAGCATTGCAGAGCTGGAGTGTCCTTATAATGTTGAGGACGCTAAGACCCAGGTCAAAAGGATTTTCAAAATCATTGAAAGCGGGGTGGATGAGGCAGTACAGAAGGTGGTTGGATTAGAGAGCTGGTCGGGTGGGCATGTACATGATGGAAAAATATACAAACTCTTCATTTCCAATCTAATTCAGGCAACAGGGAAGAAGTCGCTAGCACAAGTACTCGTAGTGGCAATTCTTAACCCAGACCAAAGGCCAATGGCTCTGGAGACTATATCAAGGATCAAGACTTTGTCGAAAGGTGGTCTAGTCATAGACGTATTTGATGCAAACACAACCAAACAGAAAAAGATCACCGCAGAGGTACTATAGTTGTACAAGGAGGGCTTGGAGTGCAGCAATATGGAGACTTTCTTCTTTTACATCAGTAACTATGGAGATGTAATGATCCCTTGAAATTTTCACGATATTTTCCGGTTTGACAATGCAAGCATATTGTCAAACAGTTAACATGCAATTTGTAAGCATTTCATCAAATAGTTACCATGCAGTTTGTTTTGAGATAAATAATAATTGATATGGCAAATATGGAATACATAATGCTGCTGCTAACAGGAGTCTATATCAGATATTTAATGATTCAGAAATGTCACCACTCTGATTCAATTCGAATCACCCAAATCACCATTACAATTCGAATGCTCAAGATAACTATGCTTATATTAAATATGCTGCAGCAATGGTGTAATCAGATCAGAAATTGATATTCATATTATCATTCCAGATAATGACATTTATTTCTGTTGGCGTAACAACTAACACCTCTGGAGTACAAGTTGTTATGAACAGCCTATGCACACTACGCAATGAGTGCTCTTCAAATTATGGAGGGGAAGCTCCCTCGTTGTGCTTTGACAAATATACTTGCAAAGGAAAATAAGCTAAAACTATGTCCTGTCTTTTTGTTTCTGCTGTAGAGGCACAAGGCTTTCTTGAAAGAACCTATACGTTGCAGCTGAGTTTTCTCTGGTTTTGCAGATCTACTAACTACAACTTAAATTTAATCTATCCAATCTCCTCAGGAAAACAGAGCGAGAGGAAACGGAGCAAGGTTTGACTAACTGATGATAAACGGGTTTAAATTCTCTACTTGAGGGCAAGGTGGCGCAACTATCATCTCAATTTAAACCAGCTTATTGGGCACAAAACAGATTTAAGAATTTACCAAGACAATCTTATGGAACCCTGTGTGGCATAACACTTGATTGAAAAAGCAAAGTCTTCACAAAACAGCCTTTATCACCACAATCTCACAAAACCCTATGTGGCATAACCTTCAATTATAATGATAAAGATTCACAGAACAGATTTATCACTGCAATTTCTCGAAACCCTATGTGGCATAACGATTGATCACAATGGTAAATTAACACAAAACAGATTTATCATCTCAATTTCTTGGAACCCTATGTGGCATAACAATTGACTTCAATGATAAAGATGTTCAAACAAATATATCTAAACTATGGAAAGAATTCAGCATTACAATCTTTCGAAACCCTATGTGGCATAACAATCAATTGCAATAGTGAAGACACATGAACAAGTACCAAAAAGAGCAATATTGAGGGCAAGGTAGGTGCAGCATATATTTCTCTCTCAAGCAAAAGTTATTTACAAATGAGCAAAAGCTCTTGTTGCCGTAAAGGTGTAGGAACACAAATCACTTATTGTCATCTACGATTCTGCCAATGCGCTTAATACAAGCTATCGCCAAACCCTAATGAAGTAAACTATACAGTCAACTAGGAAACTACCCTCGGTTTAACTAAAACATCTAATCTAAAAATGGACAACTGTGCGAGCATGCACGTCCTTATTGAAAACAAGTTAACTGGAAGACTACCATCAGTTAACGAAAAACCCTAAAAGAAACTCCAAGTGTGAAAGGAGAATCTCATAATAGATATGCATGTGATGACAACATCGAGTTAACTTGAAAGGGTAACACTCAGTTCAGCTTCGTGTGTGTAATGTCTATCTGAGAGGTGGGGTGAAGTTTGCGGAGGTGGTGATCTCGAGCAATCAATCCCTCGAGATTGTTATTTGTATCACTATCACGGAGCTATGAGACTCTGTCGAAGAATGCTATGTCGATCGGCATATCCTCCACCATTTGTGATTTGAGACTGAAGTTCTCCCCTACTCCTCGTTGCCTCATCGAACAATGCTGACATGACTGTAAGCTGAGTAATCTTACAGCCAATGGTCTCCCCACTGAAAAGGGTATGAATGAGTGCCTGGAGCTCGAACGTAGGTGGCTCCGTGGGCACCACCCTCGATCGATAGCGACGCGATGGCGAGATACAGAGTCCTCACGAACGGGTACACTAGTGGCGTGCTCTCTGCTCTCGGCCAACTCGATGCTAAGCTGTCCTCTATCTTTACCCTGAAAACCAATTGTGTCTTCCAAGAGTAGATGGCCTCTCTGTCCTCTGCATCTCTGACTGTATCATAAGCCACACTCAGGTGCGCAATCATAATCTCGTCCCGGGGTTTGTTAATTGCCATATCTCTTTCCTCATCCTGAAGACGAAGACGGAGCTCTCGTGCATTGTACCGCAACTGATATAACTCTGTAAGCATAGTACGACCTCTAGTAACGAACTCCTCCTCCCATTCCTCCAAACGCTTGCCATATGCAACCAAGTGATTGAGTTAACTTTGCTCTGCTGGAGGCTCAAGCATCGGTGGGAGTGTACTAATGGCATCGGGTCTATGCACAAGGCTAGAAATATACTGACGAAGTTGTCTGATTTCAGCCTTGAGGGCTGCCTTATCCTCTCCGTCCTTTAGTATTCTATCCCTGGCACTGTCCGTAGCAACTTGTAAAAGATCAACCTGAGTCTGGCGTGTGCTGTGACCAAGGTTGACTGTGATAACCTCAAAATCCTGAGATTCTAATTCAGCCAAGTTCTTCCCCTGTGGAGGTACGACAGTCTCAACGACAATCTCCATGTCAGTGTTTCTCTCTACGTGAACCATGTTCTTGACTCTTTTGTCCGGCGCATCCTGGTAAATGTCATCAAAATCAGAATGATTAAGAACATAGGATGGCTGCCTCCTCTTCCTTCCTAGCTGAGCTTCGATCTAAGATTGATCTCGGCTAATGCTACTAGAAGGGTCTGCACTAGCGAGAGGAGTTACTGATGAGAGTGAATGTGTAGAAGACCCACTGCGAGGTGGAGAGTCTAAATCCAATTCGATGTGAATTGGGACTGGTGAAGGCTCTGAAACTGGTGTAGGAACTTGAGGCTGAACCTCAGGTACTGGCGGGCTCTGAGCTGATCTCTGAACTGGCTCTGTGATAAGCGGCTGTCTGTCAGGCTCTATGTGTGAAACAGTGGCAAGCGCCTTGCCCTTTGAATTATTTGGCGCTTGTACTTTCTTAGGAGGGTTACTCCTCTTTTTCTTGTTAGGTTTTGACGAAGAAGGTAGCGAAAGATTCACCACCACTGGCGGCTCTGCTCTAGGAACACTTACTCTTCTTGTCTTCTTGCTGTCGAGGTAAAGTATACTGTTCTGGATGACTCTACTTGACCTCTCCTTGACCGTTGCATATTCCTTGGCGTACCAATCTACTGCTGGCCACGGTTGTGTATCGACCTGCTCTCTGAAAAACTGAGGAAGAACCTCTCCCTCATCGTCGATAAACCTCCACATCCCTCGACAAAGCAATGCGTGAGAGAGAGAAGCGTAGTAGCTGGCGTCTGCGAACCGCAAAGTCATCGAAAGCGATTGCCCGATAATCCCTCCATAGAGGCTAGGTGATATGTGCCTCCAGCGTATAATGACCTGAAAGGTCATAGGCACGTGCTTCGACAAGATACTTAAGATGATATCTCTCAAGTTCTTGTCCTGCGATCTTAGCATCAATTGCCGACTTGCACCAATACATTCCAAACTGAAAAGGAAAGTTGAGTGATGGTCTGTGCCTGCGGCGTAGAAGACGATGAACATCATGCATCTGTCTAAGGAACTCCTGAAAGATTGTTTTATCCGAAGGATAATGTGGAAGCATAGCTGGATTTCCTATGAAGCCGTATACTCGGATGTAGGTGTATGTTGGGAACTGAATAAACCAATCTGCCCATCCATCCATCGCTGCCCTAGCAACCGCCGAGATACGAACATGCAATTCCCGGTCCAAATTCCTCACTGTATAAGTCAAGAAAGCCTCGTGAACACGCTTGAAATGGCGTTCAGCTCTGGTGAACTCAAGCTGATCATATCTCCGGTAAACCTTACGAGCATTGAGGAATGCCACGGTGTTAAGTCCACCGGGCCCGGCCAGAATAGCGATCAAGAGTACCGCGAGATACGAACACATGTGAAACTCATGACAACTAAGTGATAATACATTGTGGAGAATGGCATCGTGATGAAGGATGCCGATCATATGCTCTGCCGAGAAATGATAGACCAATAATATAGCTACATCCAAGGCTGGAAAAACATTTGCATGTGCTTGACCTGAGACACGATTCAAGAGTGTTATTAGAATCGCGTACTCATCCTTGTATTCACCACGACTCACATTGTTTGGCAATCTGTTCTTCGCTTGTTTTAACCATCTCTCTGCCATTTTCTTCTGACATTTGTCCACATCAGCATCAAACGCTTGTGCACACTGCTCCATAGAAACAACTAGGCTGTTCGGATGTTGAGGAATGCCAAAACTCCTCTCGATGTCTACAGGTTTGAGACTGCAAATGACCCGTCCGTCGACTGACGCTATCTCACGAGTAGTCGGATTGTAATGCTTAATGCAAGCCATTACAAACTCAACACAATGAACGGAGATAGGTATGGAAGCGGCCTCTAGTAAACCAGACTGCTCAATATTCTGAATGATTGAACTTCTGATTTTAACTGGGTCTAGCACTGCCTTTGGCAACACTTTGTGAAGGTCTGTCTCAACTACTCTGCGAAAATCATGAGTAAGGACGGTTTTGGTCCTGTATTCAAGCTGAGTGAACTGCATTTTGAAAAATTAGCCTGTTGACTGTGAACTCGGCTATATTCTGACAAGATTTCTGGAATCTAAAAATAGCCTGCGAGAGTTAAAAATAGCCTTTCGAAGAATTATTTTCAGCGGAAAATCCGAAATATGGGTTTTGTCGAGAAAAGGATTCTAAGACAACGAAGGTCAGTTGCGAAAATTCAACTTCTACTCGATTGTACAAAGATTTTCACTTGAGAAAATTAGCAATTCGAGAACGAATGTTCTGAAGCTAAAATTCGTGAAAAATCAAGCGCACAAATTTAACTCGAGGAAATTATATGGAAATGATCCAGATACTAAGACTTGCCAAATTCGCCAATTTCAGGAACATGCACAATGTATTTTGTGAGAAATCTGAGATTTAAAGGATGCAAAAGACGTTTTTTGATGTCTTCTTCTATGAAAATCGCTCAAGATTTCTTTGAAAAACTGATAATTATGAACTTGAATCTGCAAAAAGATGTGTTAGGAAAAATCGCCTCTGTGAATTGATGAAGATTTTGCCTCTGAACTGGAATAATTCGCCTTGTTTGGAAAAACCACGAATTGCTCCTCTTGAAATTTGCGCCTTTTAAATGAATGAAATTCGAATTTTCCCTGAAGAAAATACGAATTTGTATGAATTTGAGGTTTTGCCTTTTGTAATGAAATCCGCCTTTGAACTCTGAAGAACTTGCGAATTTTATGAATTTATGAATACGCCTTTGAGAATTTGGTATACGCCTTTAAGAATCAAGGAATTTACGAATTACTTTTAACTTTGAATTTCTTTGAAAATATGCGCCCTTCTCTTCTGAAGAAACACGAATTTACTTTGAATTTTCTTTGAATTTAATAAACTTCGATCTCTTTTGGAAGAAATGAATTTGTCTTTGAAAAATCACGAATTTCTCTTGAGATTAAATTTGCTCTTGAAATCTGAATTTCTTTGAAAGCTTGTGAAATTGATGAAGAGATGGTATACATATAAATAATAATTTGCACCACTTGTAATTGCAAGGAATTCATAAACCTAACGAGGAATAGAAACCTACGATTGGTTGCCTTCGGTTTGGCTGCCTTGTCTAAAGAAGTTCATATTTGAAAATAATAATAAAATAATTATTATCATGCAATGAAGCTAAAAATAGACATATTCGATTCCGGTTGACAAACTAGTTGAAGCTCTGAGATTCATCTTTTGTTTGCGTTCCGAAAAGTCATCTCTTGAGCACATAGGCGTCCATTTGCTCAAGATACTTCATTTTTTACTAACTCCCTATTTAATAGTAGCCGATACTTGTCATGGCCAGCCAACCGACGATTTCAGGATGACCCGGGTGATCTTTGAGGCGATGCGAAATAATCAGCGGGAAAGCCCTCTTACGATCCAGGAAAGAAATGTCTGGCTGGGAGACACAAGCTACCAAAATCAGCCGTTTAACGCCGAAAGAGTGGCGTACGATTTAAATTGCTTTGGGTTCGGACAGCCATTTTCCTAAAGCGCCGCTCGATACTTCCAGCGAGCTGGCGGCGGTGAAGCGGTGAACCACCAGCGTCTGAGGAATGAAACCACGGCATGACGGGAGATATTACGCATCAGATGGCGTATGCATGACAACTAAAAGGCGTATTGGGGAGCCTCAAAAAGAAAAGCGCCAGCTCATGGTTGCACTTTTGTCATTTTGACGAAAATCAAACGTCATTAAAATACCCTACTTTGACAGTTGATATCTGGAGCTGGGATGACCCGATTCAGGCATTATCTGTTTTAACGGACAGCCAGGAGGGCCCTTAAGAGAAGTCACTGGAGGTGACGAGGCAAGAAAACTGCTTCTAAGACCTCAAAAACTCCAGTGCGTATTTTAAATAAAATCACCGCTCCCAGACTTAGCCATTTTTTGAACATCTTCTCTTTGCAGTATTACACCAAAGACCTCGCACGCACGAGCGACTGCCAAATGCTGAAGGCTGACGGCTATGCTCGTTGGGAAGATAAATTGACTACGCTCAATAGTCGTGAAGACTTCGAATGCGAACGGGCTCATCTGACTAGCCTAAAGGCTAGGCGCCTTAAGACTATGAAAATGCACTAAAAACCATTTGTTGGTCCGCCCGTAAAATTACGTGCTTGGTAGAATCTCTGCCACGACCATCAGGAACGTCGGATTGACAAGCTGAATGATGCGTTGCGGAGCTAGGCTAGTATACTACTGATGTTGTGAAGACTCTGTCTATAAATTCTGACATATGGAGGGTCCTTTAAGCCAGCGCCCCTGGCTTGTACTTGCACTGGGCATAAACGGAGAAGCTCAGAAACATGAAAACTCCATTTTAAGCTGATCTTTGGATGACTGCCGCCTAGAATCTGAGAGTCGGATGACTATGCTTGATATCTCGTCGGATAAGCAGACTAGTTGTGAACGGATTGACTGCGTCCGGCATCGAAACTGTAAAGATTTACCCCTTCCTTGAGATGGGCGCCCTCAGGCTAGAGGCGCGCTTTTGCCTGAAAAGAGCAAAATTCTTATCTCCTAAAATTTAGGGATTTTGACTTCTGTTGCTGATAACCAGAGCTGTGAGTCTCGGAATGCTTCGCTGGATAGCTCAACGGATAGCCAAACTAGTTCTGAAGAGATTGACTGGATGCTTGAGCATTTTGACCAGAATCTTGACCTCCAACAAGCTGGGCGCCCCTGAGCTATACTTGCGCTTTTGGGCTTTTCCACTGAGAAATCTCCATGATTTGATCTTTAAAAACTCTGTTTCGATCATTAACATGACTGTTTGCAATATGAAATGTCGTCGTGAGGTGTTCCTCCATCGTGAAAATCTTCATTTTGAGTCTCTGCTTCAGGTTCTGATCAATAAAACTGACATTGACTGACAAACTATTGACAAAAACTCCATGCTTGATATTGCCCAAAACTGTATTCTACAACATTTTAACAAGATTTAGACTTTTAAATGCAAAATGCCTTGATGAAGCAAAAAATTTGGTTTGGGTACAACAGGATGTTAATTTTGAAGGTCTAATACAACATAGTACATCAAATAGAAAGACTCACAAAACTCCTAGATTGATTTGGGATCTTGGAGTCACATTGATTATTCAAGGATTGAACAACTGGTTGAGATTAAATTGCTTGAGGAAAAGCTATTTTGGGGAGAGAGGACTTGTAATGTCCCTTTTCTCTCCATTCCAATGCTCTTGGAAAGTTCCAAGATTCTTGGAGAACACCAACTCATTTTGAAAGGAATTTTGACAATGGCAGTCAGTTCAAAAGACCAAGAGGAGTCCAATGGTTCTTTCCAAATGCAATTTTGACATTCTAGGAGCATTCCACAATTCTTGGAGATATCCAACATCCTTGGAGGCTCCAACTTTTCCAAAAACTTTAGGATGTGTGGATAAAAATAATTAAATAAATAATTTAAGTTGTCATAAGGTGATTTTATATTATAAAGGCAGCTAATGTTTATTTATTTTAAAGAAGGGTGGCTTACATCATAAAGTGTGTTGGCGTAACAATTAGACCTCTGGAGTGCGAGTTGGTACGGACAGCTATGGACAGTGCATAATGACTGCTCTTCAAATTAGGAGGGGAAGCTCCCTCTTATACTAATTTGCGTGAAAAAGTAAAATAATCTATCTCCTATCTTTTTGTCTCAGCTGGAAGAGGCACAAGGTTAAGAAAACCAAGAACGTTGCAGCTAAGGATTTTTTGGTTTCGCAAATCACTAACTACAACTAAACTAAAAGCTTTAATCTATCCAATTCTCCTCAAGAAACAGAGCATGAGGGAAAAGAAGAAGGAATGGTTTTACGATAACCTTTAAGTCTGGATTTCCAAGGACATGACGACACCTATCTGAGGCGTAGGCTGAAAGAAAGATTATTAGCACAACATTTAAATGACAATTCTCACTTCTAAATTCCCAAGGAGGTGACAACACCTATCCGAGGTGTAGATATGAAACAAAGATTGTTAAACAAAACATAAGAAAGCCAACTAGGACAACAAATTGCATTGGCAAGACACGCATACAATAAACAATCAAACTAGCCACTCCATTTAACTAAGGTGAACAAATACCGTAATAATAACATTCAAGTAAAGCTGCACAGCTATTTATTATCACAATAAAAGTTCATTGAACAGATACAGAATAGCAATACTATAGGTAAGGTTGCTCAGCATGTATGCTATCACGTGTAAAAGATAATTACAAATGAGCAGAGAGCTCTTATTTATAGACATCAAAGGCGTAGGGAACCCTAAAATCACCTTGAGTCAACTACAATCTTGCAAGCATGCAAGATTTTATTGCTAAACCCTAATAAAGGAAACTATACAGTTAACTGGAAAACTACCATCACTTAACCGAAACAAGCCTAATCTAAATGGACATGTGCAAGCATGCACGTCCTTATTGAAATGAAAACTAAGTGAAAACTCCAACTATACATTGATGATTCCAAAATAGACAGCATGAAAGGTGGAACAACAAGTAACTCGGAAAGAAGCATTGAGTTAACCGCTATGTCTGATGTCTATCCTGAAAGGTGGGATCTGGAGTTCACTTGCCGTGATCTCGAGCAAGTAACCCCTCCACGAGGTTGTTGACTGCATCACCATCTGGAGCACTGATACTCTGTCGTAGCACACTGTGTCTTCACAGCATCTCCTCACCGCCTATGATCTGGCTCTGAAGTTCTCCTCTACTCTTAACTTCCTCATCAAATAACGCTGACATGACTATAAGTTGATCTAACTTACAGCCAATGGAATCCCCATTGAAAATACCATGGATGAGCACCTGCAACTCTGACTGAACATCAGTAAGCTCGACGTACTCACCACCCTCACACTGATACTGGCAAGGAACTCGGGACACGAAAGTTCTCACATACCGAAGTGCACTAGTCACGTGTTCTCTGCTCTCAACCAACTCTGAAGCCATTGTATCCTGTATTTTACCTTGAAGATCAACTATGTCCTCCAAGTAAAAATAGCTTCTTTATCTTCTTCGTCAATGACTGAGTCATATGCCATCCTCAGATGAAAGATCATGATTTCATCTCTGGGTCTGTCAATCACCAAGTCTCGCTCCTCATCCTAGATGCATAGACGGAATTTGTGGGCGTTGTACCTCAACTGATATAACTTTGTGAGTACAAAGCAGCCTCTAGTGACGAACTCTTCTTCCCAGTCTACCAAGCGCTTCCCGTATACAACCAGTTGATTAAGCTGATTCTGCTCTGCTAATGGCTCTAGCATCTATGGGAGTGAAGCGGTGACATTCTCTGTTCTATGCACGAGGTTAGAGATATATTGACGAAGCTGTTGGATTTCAGCCTTGAGGGATGCCTTGTCTTCTTCGTCTTTTATCACCCTATCCTTTATGCTATCTGTTGCAACCTGAAGGAAATCAACCTCTGTTTGGCATGTGCTTCTACCAAGGTTGACCTTTATTACATCGAAGTCTTCAACTTCTATCTCGTTCAAGCTCTTACCCTCTGGAGGTGCAGCGGTCTCTATGATGATCTCCTTGTCAGCGTTCCTCTCAACATGAACCTGCTTCTTGATTCTTCTATCTAACGCATCATGGTAGATATGATCAAAATTTGAGTGATCAAGAATGTAAGATAGCTGCCTCCTCTTCCTTCCTAGTTGATTCTCTAGCCAAGACGAGTCTCGACTAATCCCACTAGAAGGGTCTGTGCTAGTCATAGGAAGCTCTGATGAGTGTGAATGTGTAGAGGTATCACTACACAGTGGCGAGTCTAAGTCCAAATCAATGTGAACTGGAACTGAAGACTGTTGTGGAGTAGGTGATGGCATGGGAGGTTGAGCCTCGGGCTCTAGCAAGCTCCGAACTGTATTCCTGACTGGCTCCACATGTGTTTCTAAAACAAGTGCCTTCCCTTTTGAATTGTTGGGCACTTTGTTCTCTTTAGGAGGGTTGCTCCTTTTCTTTTGTTTTGGTTTTGACGAGAATGGCAGTGAAACATCCACCGGTGGCGGCTCTGTACTTGGCATGACTGCCCTCCTAGTCTTCTTGTTATCTAAGTAGAGTGTGTTGTTCTAAATAACTCTACTTGATCTCTCTTTCACAGATGAGTATTCCTTGGCAAACCAATCGACAGCTAGAAGTGGTTGCGTATCAACCTATTCTCTGAAGAATTGAGGAAGTACATCCCCATCATCATCTGACAATCCTCCCACATCCTCTAACATGAAGACAAAAATCTATGAGAGGGAGAACCTGTAGTAACTACGTCAGCGCACCTCGAAATCATCCTTGCAGTTAACCCAGTAATCCTCCATTGCAGGCTTGTGGTAAAGGTGACCGCCAAGGTGTGCTAAATAATAACCCCAAGGGTCATATGTGCGTGCATCAACAACGTACTTGAGATTAAAATTTTCTAACTCCTATCCTGTAGCCTTGGCGTCAACTGTTGTCCTGCACCAGTAGATTCCCATTTGCATTGGAAAGTTGGCAGCTGGCTTGCGCTTGTGGCGCAAACGTAAATGAACATCATACAATTGCCTAAGGAACTCCATGAAAATCGTTCTATCCGAAGGATAGCGAGGTAGCATAGCTGGATTTCTTGCATATCCGTAGACACGAATGTAAGTGTATGTACGGAATTGATATGAACCAGTCTACCCATTCTACCATTGCTGCTCTAGCAACCGTTGAGATACGAACATGCAATTCCCAGTCTAGGCTCCTCACTATGTACATCAAGAAAGCTTCTTGCACACACTTGAAATGTCGCTCGGACTTTGTGAACTCAAGTTGGTCATAGTATTGATAAACTTTATGTACACTGAGAATCCCCACTGTGTTCAATCCTCTAAACTGACCTTGGTAGGCAATCAAGTATACGAGATACAAACACATATGAAATTGGTGGGCAACTAGGAAACGGGTAATTTGCTTGTGGAGAACGCCGTTGATCAAAGAAGTCATAATGCTCTCGCCTGGAAATAATCTGAGCAATGATGTAGTACATCCAAGGCTGGAATTTATTAGCATCCGCATGACCGGAAACACAATTGAGAAAAGTGATCAAAATCGCGTACTCATCCTTGTACTCTCCGCAACCCACATTGTGTGGCAATTTAGATTTCTTTTGCTTTAACCACCTTTCTGCCATTTTGCTTTGACACACGTCCTTATCAACATTGAATGCTCTTTCACACTGATCCATGGTAATGACCAAACTGTTCGGATGTTGAGGAATACCAAAACATCTTTCAATGTCCTGGGGCTTGAGACTGCAAATCACTCGTCCATCTGCTGACTAAATTTCGCAAGTAGTAGAATTGTAATGCTTGACACAAGACATCACGAATTCTATGCAATGAACTGAAATAGGGAGTGAAGCCGCCTCTAGCAACCCGGATTCTTGGACGTTTAGAAGTATTGCATTATTTATCTTAATCGGATCCAAGATAGCCTCTAGAAGCACTTTATGCAAATCCGTGTCAATTGTTCCAATGAAGTCATGAGTCAAGAATGACTTAGTCTTGAATTTGATCTGTGTGTACTACATTCTGAAAAACTCGCCTATTGACTGTAAACTCAACTATGTTCTAACAACTTTTTCCAGAAAGCTAAAATGTCACCTAATGAGACTAAAAATACCCTGTCCAAGGGCAATTTTCACCAAAAATTCTGAGACGTGGGTTTTGTGTAGAAAATGATTCTAAGACAACCCACAACATCAGAATTGTGAAAAAGCGCCATTTAGCTTGACATGCAAAAGCTTTTCCGAAAAAAGCAATTGGGAGCAGCAAGGGTTGCGGGGGGCAATTTTCACGAGAAAATCTAAAATATAGGTTTTGTCCAGAAGATGATTCTAAGACAACCCACAACGTCAAATTCGAAAAATATTGACTTTTACTCCACCATGCAAAGGAATTTTAGTTGAGAAAAGCAAAGCTTCGAGAATTGAAGCTCTGGAGCAAATTTTCCTAAAAAATTCTAAGACATGGGTTTTGTAGAGGAAGTTGTGCACAACCAACCCAGATAATCAAATTTGTCAAAAGTCGTTGAATCTTGGACAAGCGAATAAAACCTAAGACGAGAATAGAAGAATTTAAGACAGAAGATAGAAGTTTTCATTCTTTGCTTCTGCTAAAATTGCCATCTTGTCTGAAGTCTGCTGATTAATCTGGACTTGTACTTGCAAGGAAAACTGAAAAACAATATCTGAAGTGCCTTCAAACATTTGAAGGCTGAAGAAATTCGCTTGCTTTCCAATCTGCTGTGAGAGAAAAAGGATGCCATCTTGAAATAAATAGAGAAATTCGTATTTTAATGGCGCAAACTACAAGAATAAACCCTGATTTCAAAAGAAATCATCTGATTGGACCCCACTTTGTTCAACAGAAATTGACTTGGAGTTCCAGAATATTTAAAATATTTAAATATTCAGTCTCACTCAACATGTGAATTTGCAAATTAATATCAGAAAGGCATCAATATTAAAATATTGAGAAAAATTGCCCCATTAAAACTGGCATTCTGGAACTAAAAAATTTAATATTATTTTATTGAGTTAACTGAAATCGCTCCAGCTGGGTTAGCTTAGAATATTTTGCTGGTTCTGAAAAGTCCAAGTTTGACTCTCCAGGCATCCCCTAGCAAAAGTTGAGATTTTTAGCTAACTTCCTATTTTGTAGCTCATTGAAAACATCACGATTGCCTCTGTTGAGCTCTAATTTTTGAATGCCCGATTGATGCCGGAACTAAGTTAAGACATCCACTGCGAAGCCAAAATTACTGAGATGAAATGTCAGCTGGGAGCTGCAAGTGCTTAAAACCATGTTTGATGCCTCAAAATAAAAGTCGCCTGTTATTAAATTCATATACAGGTCTCCAGACTTGGCCATTTCTCCGTTTTGCCATCTCGCACTACAAACTGCCACCGTCGGTGAATGATGACTCTCGTCGACTAGATGATAGATCCATCGCATAGCTAGAAGAGTTCCACAAACAATGACTGTATGTAAGGCATCTGAAAGCTGAGTTAAGACCCTCAAAAGCAAGGGCGCCCCTGGCCTATAGAGGCACAATCACCTTTTTGAGAATGATTTTGCAACCTGCAACTTTCACACAAATGCTCTACTTTGACCCTTGACACCGGGAGCTAGATTGCTTTGATGCACGTGCTGTTGATCTCATTGCGAAGCTGGAACAACTTGGAAGAGATGTTCCTGGAAGTGACGAAGTGAGAAAACTACTTCTAAGACCTCCAGTAGAAGGGCGCCTTTTTCAAGGGAGTATGTAATTTCCATACTTAGCCATTTTTTTGCTTGTTTTCATTCTTCAATAATTTCCACTAATCCTTCACTCACGGGCGTTTGACAAACCATGAGGGCTGACAGCTAGATTCACTGAATAGCTTGAAGGATTCTACACAAGTCTCGTTAAGACGACGGCTACTAAAAACCTCAATCTAACTGGCCAAAAGGTTAGGTGCCCCTAGCCTATAGAGGTATAGGTCAATATTTTCACATTTATTTACCCTCTATTTTATGTGCTCGATTGAACCACTGCCACGGTCACTCAGCACATCTGACGATCTCGCGAATGGGTGCCTCGCGGAGCTAGACTAAATCAGAAAAGATCCCTCGGAAACGGATTCTGCAAATTCAATCATCTGAGGGGTCTAATTCAAGGGCACCCTTGGGCTACAAGGGAGCAGAAACTACAACTTGACCATCTCCGTGATGTGTAAACTCTTTGTACCTTCTGCTTTTGCCTTCGATTGTCGGAGTTCCGAGAATCGAATGGTCTTGCTTGATAGCTCATCAGAAAGCTAACTGAATTCTGAAGAGATTGAATGTATCTGCAACCAAAACCAACTAAATTTGAGCCTCCAAATTGAAGGGTGCCCCTAGGCTACAGGGGCGCAGATTTGTCTTGGAAGTAATATTTCCTCCATTTCGCGCTTTTGCGAACACCGTGTCAGCTGCTGAGTCAACCACATAGAAGCATTACTGCCACTGATGCATGTGTGTGACTATATTCTACCACTTTCACATGTACGAACACTGTAAAGTTCATTTGCACGTTGATTGTGCAAGCGTCTCCCACGTTACAAAGTGAAAGGTTTCCAGACTTAGAATATTTTTTGCACTTTTCACCATTTGAAAATCCCCTCCGTCTTGAAGCATCTTTTTCAGCATCTTTCATCATGGAATGTTTTGCTTTGAGTTTGTCATGTCCCCTTCTCAGTGACATCTCTCGGAGTACAGGATTGGCCTATCATACGACCCTCGTAGGCTGATAGACTGGATAGAGGGTCACTTCGGAGCTTGGCTCAGCTTCAGTGGGCAGAGTTTGATCAGTAGGCTTTCGTTTGGGCTCGATCAGAGACTTTTTGCAGAATTGCTATTTTTAGCAGTTCCTGGCAGGCAGCGTGGGACCCACTGCTGGCTTTTTGCCCACGGTATGGCTAGCGGTATTGAATCACTTCAGAGTTAAGTCCAACTGACGGATCGATCGCCGGATGTGATAGCGAGGAAGATATTAATATTTAATTATATTAATTAATATTAATTAAATATGTATTTATGATTATAATATAAAGTTATAATATTAAATTATAACTTAAAATGATCTTCTTGAGGGTGCGCCATCATCGAGAAGAATCTATTGGCAATTAAATTATGATTTAATATTTGAGCTATGGAAAATTAAAAGAATTAAAAGTCAAATTATTATTAAAACCCTATTATTGAGGAAATCGCACTTTTCAGCATATTAGAGGATTTGCCTTGGGTTTTGAGCCATTATGAGATTATTGATATTGAGAACTGATCAAATTGATCTGAGCAAGAGACTTTAGGGTTTCAAGTTTGAATTCCTTGGGGAACGAGCCA
>VDFB02210872.1:0-15723 GCA_007258455.2 Sequoia sempervirens | reverse complement strand
TTAGGGTTAGGGTTAGGGTTAAGGTTAGGGATAGGTTAGAGTTAAAATTGGGAATGGGGTTGGGGTTATCATCACAATTAGATTTATCATCATGAATAGGAGTTAGGGTTTCTATACATAGTATTTTATCATGAGTTTTTAAATTAATATATTAAAACTACCATACTATATTTAACAAATTAGCTAGTGTTAGGGTTAGGTTTAGGGTTGAAATAGAATTATGATTCAAGGTTATCATTAAGGTTTGATTACACTTATGATTGAAATTAGTGTTTAATGAGGGTTAGGGTTAGGTTTATAATTCATTTAGGGTTTATAATTAGGGTTAGGGTTGGGGTTAGTACTAGTGTTCAGGTTATCATCACAAATATGTTTATCATCACAAATAGGAATTAGGGTTAGGGTTAGGGTTAGGGTTAAGGTTAGGGATAGGTTAGAGTTAAAATTGGGAATGGGGTTGGGGTTATCATCACAATTAGATTTATCATCATGAATAAGAGTTAGGGTTATCATCACGAATAGGGATTTTGGTTAGGGTTAGTGTTAGGGTTAGGGTTAGGGTTAGGGTTAGGGTTAGGGTTAGAGTTAAAATTGGGATTAGGGTTGGGGTTATTATTATGAATAGGTTTATCATCGCGAATAGGATTAGGGTTAGGGTTAGGGTTAGGGTTACTGTAAGGGTGAGGGTTATGGTTATAGTTATGGTTACAGTTATGGTTATCATCATAATATTATAATAAAAAAATATTATATCATCAATATTTAGTTAGGATTATGGTTAGGGTTAAGGTTAAGAGATATAGTTAAGGTTAGGGTTAGGTCTAGAGTTATAGTTAGGGTTAGGGTTAGAGATAATATATAGTTAGGATAGGGGTTAGGGTTAATATTAGGATGGCAGACATGGTTTGCATCAAAATTAGGGTTAGGGTTATCATCAAGATAAGCTTAGGATTAAGGTTTGGGTTAGCATGAGGCTTAGGGTTACAATAAGGTTTAGGGCCAAGTTTAGGGTTAATATATATAGTTAGGGTTGGGGTAATAATTGGGGTTAAGGTTATCAAGATTAGGGTTATAGTTATGTTTTGGATCAAGTTTAGGGTTAGGATTATGGTTAGGTTGGGGTTAAGAGATATAGTTAGGGTTAGGGTTTAGGTTAGGATTAGGGCTACAGATATAGTTAGGGTTAGAAATATGGTTAACATTATGATGAGGGTCAGGGTTCGCATCAAAATTAGGGTTAGGGTTAGCATTAAGATTAAGGTTACATTTAGGTTTGTTGTCAAGTTTAGGGTTAATAGTTAATGTTAGGTTTGGGGTTAGCATGAAGAATAGTTTAATAAGATTAGGTTTAGGATTAGCATTAGGATTAAGGTTACATTTAGTGTTTTATAACCCAGGGCCTAACACTAATGCTAGCCCTAACCTTAACCATAAGCCTATTTCTAACACCAATTATTTCACTAACCCTAACCTTCAACCCTAACCCTAAATATAGCTTATCCCTATCTTTAACCCTAATTATACCCTAAATCTAACCCTAACCCTCCCTAAGTGAACCTTAACCATAATCGTAATGCTAAACCTAATTCTAAGCTAATGCTAATTTAACCCTAATTAAAACCAAACTCTAATCATAATTACACTCTAACCCTAACCCTTATCCTAGTTGAACCCTTAACACTAATTGAACCCAAACCCTAATCCTAATTACACTCTAACCCTAATTTAGCCCAAACCATAACCTTAACCCTAACCCTAATTGAACCCTAACCCTAATTAAACTCTATCCCTGATTGAAATCTAACCCTAATTAAACTCTAGCCGTAATTGAACCCCAACCCTCACCCTATTTGTTCCTAACCCCAATATCTCACAAATACAGGATCAAGACCTTGCCAACTCTAGTAAACCATATTGGATAGTGATAAAAGCTACCTTATCTTTCATTAAGGTATAAATTTTTTGTTATACAACATGCCCCTTGAAAATTGGAGATAGGCACTGTAAAAAGAAGGTAAACACTAATGAAAATGGTCAGTGGTATTGTGGAAGATGTGATAAAACTTTCCCTAAATGTGATTATAACTATATACTTCAATGCAAAGTGGAAGACCATACTTCATTCACTTGGATTACAACTTTTGAAGAAGTGGAGGAAGAAATTAAGGGTGTAACAAATCTGAGGTAGAGTTAGTTATAGTTTTGTAGAAAATTTCAAGTGCCACATAGAGCAAAGATATTCCAGTTTTTTAGGAAGATCTTGTCATCAAATTTGGCACTTCATCAACATTAACAAAAGCAAAGGTATGTACTTGAATCCCTTGCATTTAAATTTTTCTATATATATATAAATATTTTAATATTTTCCCTCAAATTCATAATATATATTAGTGTGTATTTATTTATTGCAATAAACAATTAACCTAAGTAACACATTAAGAATTGTAAGGATTTATGCCTGGAAAAAATACATAACAAATTTATTTGTTGGATGTTGTTGTATAGTTTAGAAAAGCTCAAAATATGAATAGGATTTTAAGGCCATATATTATGGTAGCTTACAATTTGCAAAAGAAGGAAGGAAATCTATTATCAATTTTGATCTACAATTTAATACCATATGAAAAATCACATGTAGTATTATCTAAAATTAATTCTTGACATATTAATTTTATAAAATACACTTACCATTCAATAAAATTCTCCCAAGAAAGAAACCCTAAGTGAACATTAGTTGAACCCTAATTGTCGATTTATGAAAACAATGCCCTAATTGAACCCCCAATTGTAGATTCATAACTCTAATCCTTAACTAAGTGAACTTGTTGAATAGTGAAGTCCTAATTGTACATAACCCTAACAGGGCTATGGTTGGTATGGTATAGCCCTAACAGATTCTTATCCTAATTGAACCTTAACCCCCAACCTAATCTAGTTAGAAGTTTTTATAAGGGCAAGCCCATCTATACTTGAAGATTTATCCTTTTTATATATTCTAATATCCTTTACAATCTCATCCTTGCTCTATATCTCTAGTAGGCCAATCATTGTCTTCGTCTTTGATTTTCCTAGGGATGACTTGTGCACAATGATCTTGGGATCTTTTATAGTCCACGTTGCTATCTTCAACAAAGAAAATATTTTAATAGAAAGATCGAATTTCATTTATAACCAAAGAAAGACCATTTATATGTTGATTATTCACCTAGATTGATCAGTTTCTTCCTAGCATTTCTCCTTTATATAATTAAAGAAGAAATCAAAGCCTTTATCTCCATTTTTAGCCAATTTATTTTAGCTAACTTTTAAACCATGAATCTTCTTAATTTACAAATTTCTCAAATTATGCTTGAGATCTCACCAGCTCCTCATTCAAGGACTCATGCAGTGAGATTAGATGGAGATAAAATCTTATTGAAGCAATTCTTTGATCTCCTTCCATCAAAGGCTCTTTTGCTGAAATGGAATAGGGACCTTGAGTTGGTAACATTGGAATCCTATTTTTCAATTGATATTAGGGAATTTTTAGCAAGATCCTATCAATTAAATTTTTTAGCAAATATTAACTTCTTATATTAAAAATAATTTAAATATTTTAACACATGCATTAGATGGATCTTTGGTTTTTGACGATTTAGAGATATTATGTATTGATAATTGTGTGATTGAAAGGTTTAACAAATATAAATCATTTGGAAAAGCCTATGAAATCTAGGTTGAGCAAGTGATTAGATATGGACTCTTTTGCATTAAAAGAGGTGTAATATAAGGAAATTGAGGGAAAAAAAAGGAACTAAATAGTGATCTCCAAATACTGAGAAAATAAGAATCTATCTAGAATTTAGTAATAATATATATATATATATAGTAATAATATATATATATATAGATACAAATACACAACTAAACAAAAAATTCTCATATTTATTTTGGAAATGTTTGATATATGGTATTCATTATATATTTTTTTAAATTTTGTATGCTTTTGGTGGAGTTACTATTGGAAGGAGAATATAATTGTAAACTATATATATTTTAAGTAAATCTATATCTTTTAGTATTTAAAATTACTTAAATAGTTTCCTCATTGATATCTTGTTTACTTTAACATACACCATAATAGAAGTTTGCATGCACATCAATCTTATAGAAAAAAAATATATTCATGCCCTTTTTCATTACTATTTTTGGTAAACTTTGAATAGATTGTCCTTTGTTCAATAATAAGTCTACAAGTGGGATATTCTTGTGTGAATTAATCTTATGACATTACCCTACCTTGCATAAGATCTACTAGTGCAAACTTGATGTAGTAATTATCAACCCTACACATTTAAAATTTAAATTCAATTTAAATCTTGACAGCACCCTCCCACTAATCATTGTGAGCTTACCTAATGCATGTTTATCTTGATTTTCATGCTGTATTTTACTTAAATAAAATCATTTAAGCATTTAAAATGATCAAATATTATTAGGACAATGAGGATTTATCAAAAGAACATTTTCATTGAGAGAAATGTAATAACATTTTCTCATAACATATATCATGTCTCTAATTTATCATGTCTCTAATCATTATTCCTATGTCATGGAATTGGTTTGGTTAGGGCTCTAATTGAGGAGAACAAAATCCTCACAATTTAGCACATTCCCTAAAAATGTTACTAAACACTTTCTATCTATATATTCCTAAAAATGTTACTAGCTTACTTTCTATCTATATTGAGTTCAAAATATTACAAGATCAACACATATAAATTCTAAACATCAATTGTTACTAGTTGATTCTTATGGTATAGATTTATATTTGCATAGTAGTTAGGTTTCTGGGACATGGATATGAACCAAAGCAATACTTTGAGACATTTATTCACTTGACCATCTAGGGATCTAAATAGAAGATAACACAAGCCTCACAATTTTAGTAGATTTTGGCAATACTATGTATATTCACTCTTATTATATTAATATATAAATATATAGGCTTAAGCTTTGCTTTAAAAAAAAATGATGTTTATGAAAACATTGTCAATCCATAATAAAGTGTAAATGTTAAAAGATAAAAATCAATTTCAAAAATTATTTTTTTACTAGTTGATTATTGGAATTATAGATTGAAGCTTGTAGACTAGTTTTATTTTGTACACATATTTGAACCAAAGAAAAGAACACTTACTTCACATATTTAAAAGCATTTATAAAATCAAGTCCAAAACCTCTTTTTAACACTTCAAATAATCAACATCTACATCTCAAAAAACATCACATTTAATTCGTTTAATTTAAATATCAATCATCTAATATAAAAATAATATTATTTTTAAATAAAACATAATAAACATTTTTTCATTAAAATAAACAATTAAATATAATTAACATTAATAAATATTATAAATAAGATATAATCTTTAAAAAAAAAGGTTATTATTAAAGTTATAAGAAAGATAAATCTTTTCTATTTCCTAACAAAGAAAATGAACCAATACTTCGTAATATAAAAGGAACACTCACCACAATTCATGTAATGAAATGAATGTGGGATTAAGACTAAATCCCCCAATCCAATGACCGAGCAAATGTGTAGAGTGGAAACAAAAAACACGAACAGCTATGGAAGGAGAACGAGAACGGGAATGGCAAGTGTAAACTACAATGGTGGAGTACTACGGAAACATAGATTTGAAATGGTGTGGTTAAAGAAATGCTACAAAAATGAGAGAGAGGTTGGGTTAAGAGGGCCCCACATAGTGCTGGACATCTAAGGGAGTGTACCCTTAGAGTGTGTCGGTTAAGCCCGGCCCTCATATAATACCTTGCATTATGGAGCTCAATTCTCTGATATATTACTACTTATCAAATCTTTTGTAAATAGTTGTAAACTTATGACTCCATTTAAGCATTTAATTGATTTTCTTGAATCAAAGCAAAAACATAGACACACAATTGAACAAATTCTCAAAAGAAGAATGACAACTTCATTAACATTTCATTCAAAATTCACTCAAATCCACATAAGGAGAGAAAATATATTTGAATTATACATTTATTCATGCTTATAAGTCATATCTACATACAAATTAAGATAATTTGCATATATTCATCCAAAACTCAAAACAGGCTATCTATTCTATTCCGTCTGCTTGGGGTTTTAATAGCCAATGGAACCATAGATATCACTTCCTCATCAGAGGACAGATTCTACCCATATATTCAACTCAAAACCTAGCTAGAGCTTTCATCAGTTATCTCCCTACAAATGAGCCTTGAATTCCCTTTTATATGACAAGGGAACAACAAGCTTTAGGCTCAAATTTAATTTCACCACAAATTCTCATTTGAACCAAATCTCCATTGCATTTGAATTTCATTTCAAAACTTCCCACACGTTGAATCTGCAAAACATTTATAGTGCATGGACTGGTGTAGCGTAAAAGAATAGGGGAACACAAATTGTCATCAACATCCCCTTGTCGCTATCCACGCAAAAAATCTAGGCAACTAAATTGCCACTAAGGCACGACAAAAACTTCTTATTTACCTGCCACCATTCCCTTACCAACACTCTAACCCTGGTATACACGCCCACTTCTAGTTGTTGCCCAATACGGTAGACCCTCAGCCTCCTCTTCTTTCTTGTCCTTGCCCAATATAGTTCTAGTCCTTCCACTTGGGGTTTTAATAGTTCATGTGCCCACATATATCATTTCCTCATTAGAGGGCAGACCATGATTGAAGCAACTTAAATACTGACAATAGTCTGAGTCGGTCTCATTTACATCATCAGAAGTGTTGCTTGTAAGGTCAATGGGCGAGTGTTTCCTTACCAACACTCGTTGCACGATACTCCTGCGTAGAAGCTTCACGGTTGTTTGCCCAACCGCAGTTCGAGGTCGGTCACGGGGTTCACAAAATCTCGTTTGCATTTGGATTTCCTTTCAAGGCTTCCCATGTTGAATCTGCAAAACATGAAGTGGCACAAAGCTGGGAGAAAAGCTAGAAGAAAGGGAACAAAATTTTCATCAAACTCACGGTGCACAAGGCTGGGGAAAGCTAAAGGGAACACAAATTGTCATCGAAATCCTTGTCGCTATCCACGCCAAAGATGCCGAAACCAAATTGCCACTAAGGCACCACAAAAACTTCTTATTTACCCACCACCATTCCCTTACCAACACTCCAACCCTGGTATACACGCCCGCTTCTAGTTGTTGCCCAATACGATAGACTCTCAGCCTCGTCTTCTTTATTTGTCCTTGTCCATCTGGAGTTCGGTCAGTCCCGCTTAGGTTTTAACAATAATGGCACCGGCTATCTCGCCGTCATCGAGGAGAACCGGCCAGGTGATTAAAGAATTAAATCTGCGTGATGGTCAGGAATCAGTCTTGGTTACATCGCTCCCGATTATTTGTAGCAAAGGTCAATGGAAGTGTTGGCATCGAGGTGCCTTTCGGCCCATACCTTATTTTCCTATCAACACTAGTAATGGAGCACACCACCGACTGCTTGCCTTTGTCATCTACCAGTTGAGCATCAATGTCCTGGAATTGCAACCTTCTACTGCATCTAGTGGGCACAAGCCTGGGCTTGTCAACCAAAGTACCTTCTTGAATAGCAGGACCAAGCTTTTGTGAGCTCAAACGAACAGACCTCCTTACTGATTTACTCATTTTCTCTTCTCAGACAAGCACTCAAACTTGATTAGATTGAACCCACAAAGTGCTCGACTGCTACAAAGGGCACTATTGGTAGTAAATTCCTCTTCTATTTATTGTGCAAAGGTAATGGCAACCTTCATCAATGCTTAGTAAAAATGCATGTGCAAACATGGTAATTTGGCGATGTATGTACTATCACCGTTTAACTAGAGCTACATGAGAATCCAAAGATCACCCTTCATGATTGCCAACAACAACATCTTCACACAGATTGAGATTGGCGTGTCTACACAAGCAAGGAATAATTCATTAATGCTTCACCAACCTTCATCTTCCTCTTGCCCATTTCGGGCTCGCGGATTTACATTAGCTTTTTGATCTTTGTTGTTGTCAATCTCGCTCCCGTTATGAGTAAGGTGGAGATTGGGCCCCACATTCCGCATCTGGGACACACATCTACCTTTTTGCTGACCTCCGCCCAAATAGCAGGCGACACCTTGGAGTGCAATGAGTTGGCCGAGAATGCGATCGAGATCTTCTCCCATATCTTAAATTTGGAAAACCACCACACATTGCGATTAATTATTTAATGAAAGGCTTTGGCTAAGCGTCGTGACACTGACCACTAAGTTAATGGCTTGGAAACTTCGCAGTTAAAATTAAGCCAACTTTGATTTTAATGCTTTATTTCCTCTGCAAGGTTTATTTCTTAAGTCTTAGTTGGACCCATTAAATTCTTATCCCAACCCTAACAAGAACAAATGATTAAGCTAAGGATTGTATTTGTTGTTATAACTTTAGTTCTAGAGAATTCTTAATTACCAATTCTTATTTATCCATTTGTATATGAATCCAATTGAATGCCTTTCCATATCATTATGGAAAATTTTATTATTGCAACCCTAACTCTAACACTAATTAAAACTTGAACCTACCCTGATTGAACTCATATTATAACCCTAACTCTAACACTAATTGAACTATAATCGTAACCCTAATTGTATCAAAACCCTAGAGAACTCTAATTGAACCCTAAATGTCTTGTAGTCAAACACAAATCTCAAGATAACTCTTTGCAGTCAAATACAAATCTCTAGATTTTTCACACTGATCCAATAATTATCGCCAATGAATCAGAACAATAGTATCAATCTTAGTTCAATGATATATTTGAATGTTAGATTCATAATTAACAATAAATTTTAGATACTCCACACTAGACATTGAAACAAATTGAAAAGTTGTCTTTATTTGCATCTCCTCTAGAAACTCATCTATCTTGTAAGTCAGGTAACATCTGCAAACATTATGTACTGGCTTGTGCTGCTAGAATTGGAAGTCATGTAAATTTTTGTAACATACTAGCTAGTATAAGTTCTACACTAAGGGCCTCTACCATTTTGATGGAAAAAGAACATGATAATGGGTCTCTTTAACTTAATCCCCTAATTTATGAAGAAGACCCTATGGGGGATGATTAATCAAATTGAAAAAGAAGACAATTCATTATGCAATTAGTACTCCCCTGGTTGAAGTTGACAAGAGGTATATGCAGTATAGAAGTTGCCAAGTCAACTTATTAAAGGCTTTGGACATATCTAATTTGATAATCATTGTAGAATAATAGTAAAATTTTGAGAGATTGAATGGTTCTCCTAGTGTAGGTGGATTTGCAAGGTGTGCTTTACTCTGAAGCATTCTCATGAGGTCAAACACAATGATAATAAATATGAACAATATGTAAGGTATATAGAAATAAATGTCTTGTGGGCTTCAATAAGGGGTCTTTTAAACCAAATTGGCATCTAACATGGTCATGACTTAAAAATTAACCAATATTATTATACCCTTATTGTACCCTACCCTTTATTAAACCCTAATTTAAGCCTAACTCTACCACATACCATAGCTCTAACCTTAGCTTCAAGTTTTATTCTAGATTAATAATTTTAATCCTAACTTAACATTAACCCTAACCCTATTTAAACAATAATCATAACCCTAATTAAATCCTAATTGAACCCTACTTGAACCTTAATCTAAATGAACCCTAACCTTAACCCTAATTGAACCATAAACCTAACTCTAATTAAACCTTAATTGTAAAATTTGAACTAAATAGGCCTAATTGAACCCTAAAAGCATGCAACTGATTCTAATCATAACACTAATTGAATGCCAGCCCTAACCCCTAATTGAACTTCAGACCTGTAATTGAACCTTGTTGTGTTCAAATTAGGGTTCAATTAGCATTCTAGTTAAACCCCAATTGTAAGATTAACCAAAATAAGCCTAAATAAACCCTAACTATAACTTGAACTTGACCCTAATCATAACACTAATTCAAACCATAGAAGTATGACATACCATAAAAATTCAAGTTTAACCAACACTCTTTCAACATCCAGTTTGCTTTTAGTCATCAACATTAAGATAGAACTTCTGACACCATTAAGAGATATAAATGTTCCGACCAAATTTGTATTACATCGACTACAATAGTGGTGTACCATGTGAAAACTCTAGGTGTTAATAATAGTAATATCTAACCCCTTTTATAGATTATGCCATTCACCTGACAATATTTTTAGATTATGACATTCTCAATGGACATTAGGCAATCTATTGATAGACGTAATCAAGGATAGTTATAAGCATGATATAATGATTTTACTCCAAATGAGAACAATGGCATGGGTACATTAGTTCACATCATCATTTGTGACATGCTCATCTAGGACTACATCGAAAACAAATTCATGCTTCTCTACATATGCTATCAAGTCCATCTAAAGGAAAAAAATTGTTTTAGTCATAATACAACATTGTGGTCTCTAAGCTCAATGCTACTATAATTGCTTTCAAAATCTAGGGAAAACTAAGTTGCTCAAATTCACTATGTTATCCAATAGATATAAATTTTTGAAACAATTTAAGGATGATCATGCTTGAGTTGTCAAAAGATAATATTTTGATAAGATTATAATATTACATGATGTTATAGATTAAGAAACGTAATTGTACTTGTTGTGTAGCCAAATTTTTTTGAGGATGAGGTAGTTTATTTTTTATAGTTTAGAATGAACACGTGTGGATGAAAGGAATTGAGAGGAATAGAAAGAGTTTGTTGAGGTAAACATAGTTACAAACAATTTGCATAGTTTGTCAGGTTTTCCTAATTGATAAGTAGGTATCTACTTGAATATTAACTTATAAGGTTAAAAAGAACTGAGATGAATATCCATAGCTAGTTATGCTTTCTACTTAACAAGTAGAGGAATCAATTAAAAAAATATATAAAATAGATATTTCTTAAAAATCTATATTTGACTCAAATATTAAAATGCATATATTTAATTTTTATGTTCTTTGAAAATTAAAATTTGCTTTGAAGATAGTTTTTTTCTGAAATATTTTTATGTGGCTCAAACCCATATTCTTATGAAAAGATCTTCAAGGAAATTATGTTTTTCTTATAAAAAAATAATCTAATAATTAAAATGATTTATCTTTATATTATTTCCTCTAAATTATTTGACTCAATCAATTTATTTACAATTTTTAAAATCATATACGTTTCATTACATCAATAAATTAAAGTTTAATATTTTATGATAATATTTTTATTCAAATATTAATATAAAAAAGGGAATCATGTCAATTTTAATTCATATAGTTATAAATATATATATTACTAATTAATATATATATATATAAATATAATAATTATATATATATATATATATATTTATTTTAATTCAATATAAATATTTAAAATATATATTTACAGCGTGCTTAAATCCATGGAGAGGCCAATGGCCTTGTTACTTTAAAAAAATTAATAAAATTTTAATTTTATTATTAATTAATTTTTTTTTTTTTTTTAAATTATAATATAATATAAAAAATATATATGTCTTTACAAATATTTAAATTTATTATATATTTATATATATATTAAAATATTTAATATGAACATTTAAATTGGATATGAAAATTTAAACTTGGCTAAAACTAAACATTTTTTTTAATTTAAATGAGAAGAAAAAATCTTTAAATTTAGACTATTTATTTAATTAATATAATAAAGTTATTTATTTCCTTATTAATATTAATTTCAATTTCATTTATAAGTAATTACTGTTAATTTTAAAGTCAATTTTTAAAAATAATAAATATTTTATAAAAGTAATTAGTATTTATTCTAAATAATTATTGTAGTCTTAATTCATTTATTTTGCAAAACGTATCTTAGTAATTAGAGTTAGTTCAAATTTCAAAGCAATTGAAAATTTGTTAGTTTAAAATATATGTTTAATAAGTGTTGTTTCAGAATTAATTTATGACAAAAGAGAGGTGATTAGTATTAATTTATTTAAATTCATATAATATAAAATAATTTACAAGGTATTCATTTATTTTAAATAATAATTAATTAATTTATATTAAAAGTAAATTTTGAGTAATTGGTATTAATATTTTAAAATAATTAGCTCAATTAAATTTATGCTACAAATCAATTTAGTATTAAAGGTAATTAAAAATAGAAGTTGAACTTTTGATGTTATATTGATTAATTAGTTAGCATTTGTTATTCAAAGTATAAATTTTATTAATTATTATAATTATTTTAATAATGCAAAGGAAAATAGTAAATAAATGTTACGTACCCAATGTGAGGGGTAATTAGTAAGTAATTTAATGAAAAGTAATTTATTTTTATAGTGTAATTTAATAAAATGTAATTTATCGTTATAGTGCAATTTAATTTTCAAAATAGTTAGTATGGTTTACCTCATTGAATTATTGGAAATAAACAACCTAAGTTTAATAAAACTCCTAAAAATTAGTTAAGATTTGAAATGGAAGTAATGGAAGAACATTAATCGCTTATATCGGATGAAATTTGTCTTCCAATTAGATTGAAGATAATCGAATTTTGAAATATAGAAAAAATGCTTCAAATCTCATTGGTTAAAAAGAGAATTATTAATAACTAGTTAAGATTTGGTGGTGCCTATAGTTCCCTCGCAGGAACTAATAAAAAGATTCAAAATAATGAAATAGATTAATTACAAGTGAAAAAAATAAAAAAGTTTATGCTTCGTGAAAATCCGCCCTTATCACTCAAAGTTTTGTAGCCAATAAATTTGAGGAAAATTAATTTTTTAAATTTGAAAAGTTAAAAATCTTGCATATTTACTTTAACTATATACAAATATTTGTCAAACAGAAAAAAGTTGAGTTCTCATTTGTTAAAATCAAAGTTATTAATAACTTGTTAAGGAAAAGGGGTCGCCTATAGTTCCAATGTGTTTTCAATGTTTATTTGTCATTTAAAAGATGTGCTAATGATGTTGCAATCACTAATGATTAATTTTTTCTTGATGGTTAAAATAGATTGGTAAGTAACTTATCAATAAGTAAATTTGTAATTGATTTTTTCTTGGATAAGTAAATCAATATTTCATAAATTTATCTATAATTCTTATTTAATTTTTCTTAATTATATTAAATTATATTTTATTAAATTGTTAAAAAAATTTAAGTTGCTTATAAATAATTTTATGTGTTTTTTATAATTAACTTGATATTGTGTATAAAAAGTTTAAGTTATGAATGTTAAGTGATATTGTAAAATTATTCTATGTTAATTTAATGTTATGAATGCTATATAATATAAAGAAAAATATTTCTAATATATTTTTAATGCAGCTTTATATTTTATAAACAAATATCTAGAATAAAAATCTGATTGTTAAAAAAATACAACTTAATGAGTGAACATACATTTAAAGTTAAAAGTGAAATTATAAAACAATTTGTAGATTTATTTTATTTTTCTTCTATAAATATAATTTTTAGTACCTGCCAGGGAACTATAGGCACCACCAGAATTTAACTAGTTATTAATAATTATTACTTTAACCAATGAGAACTTGAATAATTTTTCTATTTGAAAATTTTCAATCTATTATCAATGTATAGATGCGAATTATATAACAAAATATATTTCAAAAATCAATTCTCTTGAATCTAATTGGTACACAATTTTCACCCGATATAAGTGATTTTGGCGCTTCCATTACTTCCATTAACGATTATTATGGAATGATGGGTAATCCTGCATAGTAACAAATCATACTTAGTATATATCTATTAATCTTATCACTTGTATAATCCTACATTGTAACAAATCATACTTACTATTCATCTATTAATCTTATATATATTGTAACAAATCATATTTCATATTAATTTAAAATATTTTTAAATTAAAATAGTTAAATTATATTGATATTAATATTTTTAATTTTTAAGAAGATTATAGTTTAATCAACAAATTTATATTTAAATTTTATTCTTTTTAATAATTTTAATTTTTAGATGTTGCTGGCTAATCTTATCATTCAACCTATTCATTAAATTTATACTTATATTTTATATTTTGAAATATTTATTTTATATATAATTTAGATTTTTTTACATTATTTTAGATTACTTGTTATAAATTGACTATTCTTTTCATTGTTTTAATAAAAAAGAGTTAAATTTTTAATAAATAATATTTTTTAAATAATAATTTCTACATTCTTAATACATAAAAATGTGCTAATATAATAATTAGGTTTTTCAATTTTACCAAGTAAAGGTATATATTTTTAGTTTCTATAAGATGCAGTTTGACTGAATGACTTTTCAATTTTACAAAGTAAGACTTTTTATCTCTTTTCATTATTTTAGGTTAGTGGCATACAAAGGGTAATTATTTTTATTATTTTAATTATATTTTATATTTTTAAATTAATTAAAATTTGAGCTATTATGATATACTATAATATTTATTTATTTTATTAGGAATTTTAATAGTCACTATTTAATAAGTGAAAAAAATGTGTTGCTATAAGTAGGATGTTTTCCAAATTTTTAAGTGTGAATAATTCATGTGATCTTTACTTTTCTTTTAATATAAACAAACTCATCATTATAATAATTAGGTTTTCCAATTTTACACAAGCAAAGTAAAAATTTTATTTATTTATTTATTTATTTTTTGCATAGCATTTGACTACTGATATAATTTAATTTTAAATGGTTTTGTTTAGAAAAAGCATAGACACCTCAACCCACAAAACAACTAAACAACTAAAAGGAGAAACACAAGCATAAACAAAGAGATTGAAAGATAAATGGGCAACAACTTAGCACAAACAAAGCACAGAAGAAAAATACAAACCACAACAAAAATTGTTAGCCTTACCATCCAACCTATAATTTATAAATTTCTATTCCCCAAAAAATTGTTGCTATAGATAGTATATCTAATATAATAACATATAGTAACATATAGAATATCTAATATATAATTTTAACATCATTATAATATTATAATATATATATAATATATATGTAACATATATACCATCTAAAATATAATTTAATATATTACAACTAAAGTTATAACAATAAATACAATCTTTAACTTAATCATTTGTTCTTCTTACACAAGAGTCCCACCTCATCAATAATTTTATTTCTAACTTCTTAAAACATAACTATTTAATAACTTTTTGGCAGGAACTTCATTGCCCTCCAGCTCTTGTTTTATTTGTCGTCTGCCTAGTAATGCCTACTTCTCCTTTTAATGAATATTTTATTTTGCAAGGGTTGATTTAGTGCTACCATTGATCTATTTCCTGTAGATATCAACGGTGCCCGCCATCCTGTGATCGGGAATTCAAGGATCACGAAATCATGGGTGGGCACCGCATGTCCTATCCGGGGGATCAAATTTGAGCTATCACTGACCAACTACCATTTGATCTGAGTCGTTCCCTGCCATCCCACGATGGTGCTTGGGGTGATTACGAAATCACGGGCGGGCGCCACGTGTCTCATCCGATGAAGCCTAAAGAGTAAAGGAACACTAGCCGGCTTTAAATGTATTAAGGGGTAGATTACTAAAGTGTTCTCGAGACACACATGTTCTAAATCCATGGATATGGTATAATCTCGCTGGAAAAGCTGCTTGAAGGTTAACGACATGGCTAGCGATTATGTTAAA
>VDFB02210871.1:0-17583 GCA_007258455.2 Sequoia sempervirens | reverse complement strand
TATGAAGGGCATGAACTATGATTGCCAACTCTAAATCATGTGGTGCATAATTTAACTCATGTTGTTTCAACTTTCTTGATTCATATGCCACCACTTGTCCTTCCTGCATGAGAACTGCTCCTACCCCTTCTCCTGATGCATCAGTAATCACTGTAAAATGACCATTCGGATCAGGCACAACTAAAATAGGTGCAGAAGTGAGTTTCTCTTTTAGCAACTGAAAAGCTTTTTCGCATCTGTCACTCCACTCAAATTTATTTACCTTCTTCTGGAGTGCAGTAATGGGTGTTGCTATTGACGAGAACCCTTGCACAAATCTCATGTAATAACCTGCAAGCCCCATAGGACTTCAAACTTCTGAAACATTTTGCGGTGCTGGCCAATCTAAGATTCCCTTAATCTTATATGGGTCCATGGTTATCCCTTCTACTAAAATAAAGTGTCCCAAGTAGTGCACCTCAAATTGGAAAAAGGTACATTTGGACATCTTCCCATATATTTTATGTTCTCTCAGTCGCTGCAATACTATCCTCAAATGCTTCTCATTCTCTTCCTCTGACTTAGAATATATCAAGATATCGATGTCACGGAAGATTAAAACAAAGTTATCTAAGTAGTCCCAAAAGACACTGTTCATCAAATTCATGAAGGTTGCGGAGGCATTGGTTAGCCCGAATGGTAACACTTTAAATTCATAGTGCTCGTACCTTGTCCTAAACGAAGTCTTGTGAATATCTTCATCCTTTATTCTCAACTGATGGTACCCCGATCTCAGATCTATTTTTGAGAATACCTTGGAATCTTTTAACTATTCAAACCAATCATCAATACGGGGAAGCATGTATTTGTTCTTGATAGTAACCTTGTTAAGCATCATGTAATCAATGCATAACCTCAAGGTCCCATCCTTCTTTTTCACAAATATAACAGGAGTTCCCCAGGGCGACACACTTGGTCTAATGAAACCCTACTTCAACAATTCCTCCAATTGGGCTTTTAGCTCATATAACTCTATTGTGTTCATCATGTATGGGGCTTTAGACTGAGGTTCTTCTCCCGGTAGCAAATCAATAGAAAAATCAAATACACGCTTAGGCGGTAGCTCAGTCAGCTCATCGGGAAAAACATCCTCAAACTATTTTAGAATGGGATGATCATTAACAAATGATTCTATCTCATCAAGGTCCTTGACCTTTATTGCATAAATAGTGCATCCCTTTCGACTTGCCTTCTTTAACTGCATGGTGGAGACTTGCCTAAGCTCCAGAGGCCTTTTTACACCACAAATCTCCACATGGTTTCCTTGATCATCAAGACACCTTATTGATTTCTCTTCGCAATCCACAAGGGCCTTATGTTCAGAGAGCCAATTTATCCCTAAAATTACATCATAAGATCCTAGTGGTGCTACATACAAATTAACTTGTGTTTTGAGATTAGGGAGTTCAAGTTCACTGCAAAACAGGCATTGCTCTACTTTCCTCTCTACCTGGTTCCCATACTGAACTTTCCATGAATTTTCCATATAGCCCAATCTAACTGATAATTTAGATACAACATGAGGATCCACAAAACTATCGGTGGCACTAGTATCAATAAAAATAGTAACAAGACATCCAAAAATTTTACCCAAAAGTCGGATAGGAGTGCCCTGATAATCTACTTGGCGATTGTCAACCGCTACATGGATATGATGTTGATTCATGTTGTTATGTTTGTTAACCCTCTGAGGGCACACACTGGCATAATGCTCACCACCACAAGTATAACAACCCCCATGAGGTGCTTTAGGCCTGTCAGAAAAATCCCTCCTGTTATTGTCGTTCTTCTTATTGAAATTAGCCCTCTTATTGTTATTCCAGTTTCCATCATTATGGTTTTGAGGACTACCACCCCTTTTTAAATTTTTGATCTGCCTGTTATTATTTCCTTGGTTACCTTGATTGCTCTGATTTCCCTGGTTACTGTTACCTTTGCGATTTCCTTGGAACTTCTTATTGCCATACTTGGCTTCCCTTCTTTTCTTGTAGTTTGCAACCTGCTGCATTTTATGTTCCTGCAAAAGTTCCAATTCAAAGGATTCATCCATGGTAGTAGGTCTATGCATATCCATCTCATTTCCAATTTGAGGCCTAGGCCCTAGAATGAATTTTTGAATTTGAAACCTCTCATCATGTTGGTATTGAGTTACATACTTAAGCAAGTGAGATAATTTCTCCCAATACTGTGTCATCGTCATTCCTCCTTGAATGAGCACCTGAAATTCTATCATTTTCTTGTCAAAATAAGACTGTGGAAGCCACCTCTTCCTGAAAGTCTGCAAGAATTGTTCCCATGTTACCTTACCAGGAAAAAATTGCTTATTAGCCCTTTCATTCTCCCACCATGTAGCAGCTTCACCTGTGAGCTGGTAGGATCCCCATTCTGCCTTAGTTTCCTCAAACAGGTTTCAAAGGGAAAAGTACCTTTCTATTTCAATAATCAATGCTTCTGCCCCATCACCAAAGGATTTACCATCAAACTTGGGTGGCACAACCTTCTTGAGGTCCTTACCCAATTCTTCAACTACCTTCGTTAGCTTACTTTGATTCTTTTCAGTTTCAGGGTTTTCTCCATTTGGTTCATTTCTGATGTTTTCACTTTCACCAGGATTAGACCTTGTTGGCCCAGTTTGTCTTGCCTGCTCAAGGTTATCGATCCTGGCCTCTTTCCTACTTAAAATGGCCAAAATATGATCCAACTTATCATTGGGATCACCATGGGATCCTCCTCCCCATTCCCACTGATAATATCTACCCTCCATTAGGGTTACCCTGGAAAAACATAACATCAAGCGTAATTAGGCATAGGTCCTAGAGTTGAACCTTGCTGCTATGATACCAAAATGTAACGCTCGAGAGATGATGTTCATTTAACCACATAAGTTGCCATAACTCTTTACATTTCAAGTAAAATAAAATTAAAGGATGCATAGATCAAGAGCTTTCCATAAGAGCTCAAAAGAAAAAATAGTAATAAATTTCTTTTTATGTATCCAAAAGAAGTATATTGCATCTACAACAAGGATCTTTGCACTGATACATATGTATATGTCAATAACATATCAATGAGTTTCCATAAATTCATTCATGTTCAAGTTACATCATTAACTTTCAATCAATACATCTATTTCAATGTTACATCAAAATATTTCATTCAATACATCTATTTCAATGTTACAATAATGAATGTCAAATAAAGTTACTTTTACAAGTGGGCTATACAAGCCTTTCAAAAATATTACATGAATACATTTCTAGCATGAGAAACTCTGAACCTCAACCGTCATGACACCACTGGTCTTCTTGCAAGTTGGGGCCAAGAGTGTGATTAAGGCGCCTTTTCCGCCCAACCACGAAGTACAAGACTTCCCTGGGTTTCTTCCTAACTCGAAGAAATCCTCGGCCCTGCATGAGGAGCCTAGCAACCTAAAACAACAAAGCAAGAGGGAATTCTCGATGCAAGCCTGATGCCTATATGCATTCCTAACATGAGAATAACATATTTCTTGCAAACAGGAGATGGCAGAGACCTATATATATTTATTTCTAGGCTTTTAATTCCATCTATTTCAATGGTGCATGTGCTTGGCCAAGCAAAAAAATAGTTAAATGATAGTTTTAAAAAAGGTAAAACTATTGTCTCTGTGGATCCACCTTCGGCATCCTGTCCCAAAAGTTTCCCAAAAGAACAATAAATAATACACTTTCCATCCAAAGTTTTCATTCAATTTTAGACATTTCTACCTCACGGGAATTCTATTAATTACAAAGTACACACAATGGTTCCTAAATAACTTTACATTCACACACTAACTTAAGTGAAAAATTGATCATACAATTGGTTTTGCAAGTCACTTTCTATTATTTCAAAACAATTTAAATTTGGTCTTTTGGAAAGAGTATGTATAAACTCACAAGTTTTAATTTCTATTTAAATATTTTGGTCAAAGTAAGTAATGTATAAAAGTTCAGAAAAAGAACACTACTCTAATGAGCCTTATAGATATGGGATAAAATCCTAGCTTATAGATTACTTTCCTATTTAATAGGAGTATGTCTACACTTTTATGAAAAAGAATAATAAGTCAAATTTAAAGAAAAGAGAATAATTTCACTCACTTTTATTCACAAATGCATATATCAGTAAATATCATCTAGTCTAAAATGCCATAATGTGTTTGTGTATATATATTTTCGTGTTTTATATTCCTAAAATTCACTAGTTTATAAGTATATTCCTGAGAATTACAGTTTTCCCCATTTTGTAACATGTAAGTACACACGATATGAAGTTCAACAATATGATAATAATTTTAATGCAAATGTCTTCCAGTTTACAATATAATAGTGATTGCAATCAGCCAATTCCACATCTATCCATTTCTATTTTACTAATCTTGTTTATTTTCAAATATAAGAATGATATATATGTATATTTATATATATATATATATAAACATTTAGTTGCATTTACCTATATAAAATTATATACATTCTCATAAAATTTTAGAGTAAAAATTAAAAAAAATAGAGAAATCTATACCACAGTGATTTCAATTAAACTCGGTTATGTTTTCTTTTTCAGACATATAAATAATTCAGATCTATGTTTCTTAAATATATATATATATATATATATTTATTTATACAGCTCATGATTCTTTTACACAAAATATTTTTTCTCAGAAAGATAAATGTATTTCACAGTTCAATATATTCATATACATATATATATATATATATATATATATAGCATACACACACACACACACATATATACAACATATGTATATATACCAAACTCATGCAATGTTATTTTCCACACAAAGTTCATAGACAAGAAGCAGATTTAAGATAGATTCACAAATTAAAGGAAAAGAATACAGAATAACAGGGCTTACGCCCCCCCATATAGGGAGGCGCTGCCTGTGGAGGGCAGTGCCTCCTCCACAGGCCACGGCCTGTGGAGGGGCATTGTCCCCCACAGCGCAGCCCTTGCCTTATGGGGAGGACGCAGCTGGGGTGAAACCCAACCCCCCTTACCATATAATGTATAAAAACAAAGGCATAGTCATAAACTGTAATATGATTCCCATATGCGAATATGAATTGATTTTCTCAATACATATGTGGATATAAATTTATATGCCCATACAGATTATTATATATAAATATCTATAATAATCAAACATTTTGGCACAAAATTTATTCAAAAATTTATCCAGAAAGAAGTAATGTTCTGAGAATAAAATACAGAAAGACACTACCAACAAAATTGTCTATAAATTTATAAAGAATTTTGAAAAGAATGTATAGATTTCATCGAAGTATTTTGCTCAACAAACACAACAAACATAGAGGTTTTTCACAAACAAATCTTTGCGCACACAATAAATTTATTTTCTCTCATTTGGAACTTTAAGGCAATAAAAGAGAATTAATAAGAACTTGGATAATTTGTTGACAGGCTGAAGATGCCTCCTTGCCACCTCCTCTTCTTGTTTTCTCTGAAATTTCCTTCCTGCAAGACCTTCCTCTTCTCCTTTCCTTTTTCCTGTTCTTCTATTTTCTCATCTATTGGAAACTAAAAGCAAAACAAGAAACTATTCGGTAGCCATGAAAGTGAATTTGCAGAGCAATTCCTGAAAACATCAAGAAAGGTTGGTTTTTTCATTATCCCTTTTTCCTTTTTAAAGTTTTATTTTTCTTTATTCCAAACCTAATTTTGAAAATAATAGATTTTTAAAATAAAAATAAGATATAACTTATCTTTTCCATTTCTCGTGCTCAGATGAAAAAGATTTAAAATAATATTTAATTTAGTTGCATATAAATCCCTTTTTGGAAAATATTTACCCAGTAATTAAATAAATATCTTCTAACTATTAGTTAACTTATTAACTCAAAAATTAACACAAGTTAAAAGAAGAAGAATACTTACTCAAATTTTTATCATGCATAGACATTTAAATCAAAATCTATAATTAATTATATTTAAAACTAATTCTTTTACTTTATTATGCTTATATTTCACTATTTATTTAATTCGAATAATCATTATTTATTTTCCGAACAATAAAAAACAATCAAGCCAAAATTATCATTCCTAAATGCAATCTATATGAATCTAAGTGCCCGTGTGTGATCGAGAGAGAATCCTGCTTTATTCTGTCAAGAAGCTAACCTCCTATCCTTAATCACACCCTTGGTCTTCGACCTCCTGCATCTCAAGTGCACTCAAGCACACAACAATAAACTGAATTAGTATCCCATAAAAATATAAATCAAAATAATATAATACATTAATTCAAATATTTCTATTCTATTTTGCTTCATCTTCAAAGTAAAACACTTTCAATATTATTCACTTTTCATAATTCAAGTAAACACTTTCATATATCACCACACCAAAACACCATAATATTCATTATTACTCTACCACACACATCCAATCATATAACAAATCCACACAAAATTAAAAGCAACCTGCATCAGGGTTTGAGATGTGACAATTTCAAACAGATATACTACACTTACCATTTTTAAACATTTTGTATTATTTGTTTGGCATGTCTTTATTTTTGTTTCAAAATTGTTGGATCAATTCAAGAGGGTTTGATTGAGATTAAGGTAGTCTCAGAGATCCTCGTTTGTAGGAAGCTCTAAAAGGTGTTTCTCAACTTAATTAGTTTAGATTTGTAAGATTGCCAAGGCAAATAGGATCTAGGAATGGCTAGAAGCAAAGCTTGTAGCCATAATTGTCAAGTCAAAGTTGCAATCTCCTAGACTTAGAACGTAGTGTGGTTTTTGGCATATAATAGTGTAAAGAGCACCTTTAGATTTGTCTAAATGTACAAGGTAAATTTGATAATAGAAATCACTTTTTGGTTGCTAATCTTGATTGATAATTGAATATACCTTTTTGACATACAAAGGGCTAAGTACATCCATCCCTTTGTTATTTTCAACATTAATTTTTGTTCTCTTGGCACACCATATAAAATTTACAGGTTTGATTTAAATGCATTTAATTAATTAATATATCCTTTATATTTTATATTTAGGATAATTGTTTTTCTTTTATATTTAGGATAATTATTTTTGCAATATTTTAGTAGACATTCTCCCTAGTGCTTTGTCCTAGAGTTTGATTTTTTTATTGTTTTAGATTTTTATTTCAAGTTTGAAACTATTTAGTGATCTCTTATTTTTCTAAATTTTTCTTGTCATCTTTTGTTAGGTGTATGCTAAAGCATTTACTAAAATCTTTTGTCTTTCCATTGGTCAAAGTTTTAAGCTTAACCCTTCACTCCAATTGATCATAATGAGGTTTCAATCATTGAAAACTTGAACACTTATATATACTTTAAAGAGGGTGTAGTGTTGGATCATGATTCACATATCAATTTTGAGAATCATAATAATCATGGATATTGTCAATAGCTTCTATGCATCCTCCTTTACCTTTTCTAATCTTGATGAGGCCTAGGGGCACATATCCATACACCATCCATGCTATCTTACCTTATCCATATCCTTTATTATCCTCTATCCCATTCTTCCATCATATCTCCTTCCCCCCATCCTACCCAATTCATCCTCTCTTTTCACTCTTGATCTTGATAGAGATCTAGGGGCAAAATATCCATGGTTGCATTGGACAATGCAAGCCTTACTCTTACATTCATTCATATCCTTTATGAACTATCCTTCCATTTCATGCATATTTTTCCATCATCTTCCATCCTCAATTACACTACCTATAGTGTGGGGCATCTTGTTCCTTTGCAACATAGTCCTTGGAGATCTCTCCTCCTATCTCCAATCCCTCTATCCTTCCATCTTTTTCCCAAGGCTTGGTTCTCCCTTGTCATTGGATACTCTCAATTCCTCTATCTTAATAATCCTATATTATCTAATCCATTTATCATCTATCTATTATTATAATCCAATTAATTTATCCTCCATCTATCCATCCAATCCAATCCATCTAATGCAATCAATCTTAATCCATGCAATCCAATATTGCAATCTAGTGCATCATCCATAAGTAATCCATCATTTTGATCCAAATCAGCTAGAATCCATTGATCCACTATCAAATTATCATCATAGGGATATATCCTTCCCAATCCATGTGTTTTTCTTATCATTAACAATATGATCTTTGGGTTATGCATTGTTCTTATTATCTACTTTGCTATCCTCAACATCATCAATCAATTTTAAGCTTGACTAGGGTAATAATCCTGGTTTATTTTTTGTCTTGTTGTGCATATGTGTTTGCTTCTTGTATATGTTATCATTGTTTGCATCTATTATGGTCTTTGCATTCTATTGCTACAAGGGCATCATGGTATTCCATACCATGGTGTTATAAGGAATATGTTTGTATTTGACCTATTATTATCTTGCACATGGCATTATGTCATTTTGGTTCCTTATACCGCAATTCATAATGCCAAGTACAATATCAAATATAGGTTTCTTATACCATTGCAACATGATGATCATCCATCCTCCCTCTCCATCCATCATCTTCCTCTATCCTTTTATCATTTATCCTCTAGTCCTCCCATCCATTTCAAGAGCACACCCATGTTCTTTGAATCCACATGTCCTCTCAAGGGGGTGTGCCTAACTCCCATCCTTCTAATGACTGGGGCATCATGCCACTAGTCATTTTCCTTTCATACCCACTATATTTTATTCTTCTTTTAAATGATGTTACTTCTCTTAGTCACAACATCGTCTTAAAGAGGGGCAAAATATAGACACATAAAATATGCCCTTACCTAACCAAACTTAATTGTAGCCTATCTTAAGCCATTAATCCATCACCTTTTTCCCACCTTCTCCTAACCAATTAATTAATTAAATACTCAGAATTATATAGTGTTTGATACTAATTTGGACACAACAACATTATAACAACATTATGACACCAAAACAACATTATTGACACAATGCAACTTTGATACCATTTTAGAGAGGTACCATTATAACACATGCTTTGATATCAAACATGTAAGATCTTGACAACAAATGTAGAAGATAATAAAATATGATCTTATTAATATACAAAAAATATTATAATATTTTTCAGATTTCTTATCACAAATAGATTTATGTGGCTAGATCACATGAAGCGCAAGCTAAGAGCATAAATTTATTTGATTTTCCAAAATCTTGGAATTACAATCTTGACTCTAAGCACACTTGACTTCTAAGACTCTAGATGTCACTCCTACTTCAAATGCCAAACTCTAAGAATTGATCTCTCCAATTCTCGATCCCAGACTCTTGATGCCTCAAATGAGTTGATCATAAGGCCTTATTTATAGGAAGTGAAGCCCAAGTGGTAGTTGGAGGTATGTGGTAGACATGAGTGGTAGATGAGAGTGGTGGATGTACATGTGGTAGATGAGATACTTTGGTAAGTGGAATTTGGAGTTTAGTGTATATTAGAGTGGTAAGTTGAATAGTGGAGTGAATGGTGGAGTGATAGGTGAAATAGTAAAGTACTTTTGACATTTGGAGTGTAATGATTTTATTTATTTAGTAAATATTAATATCTTTCATAATATTAATGCTAGTGGACAAATATTTGTCCATAAATATTAATATTTCTAATATTAATATTCTATCACTTATTATCACTTTTATGAAGCTGTATAGTGAGAACAGTCCACTTAACACCTATAAGTGGCTACAGGGATCTCGCTTGTTAAACAAGTTTACATCCTGTTGTTAGATCTTAACATGGTTGACATCATGACACTGACAAGTGCATGTGCTCACTAATTATGCCATGCAAGGTAGAGGGTCCAGTTACACCCAATATTTTATTTATTAAGAAAAATGAGGAATATCATACCAAGAGGTAGATAGTGTCAGTTAGAGTTGGATGCCAGGTATATGGTAACCAAATAATTACACAATTAATTTTTTCATGTTGAAATATTAACCATTATCCCATCCATAGAGAATACACCATTTTCCTAGGTCTGGTAAGAGTTGGATGCTAGGTATATGGTAAGCATTTTCGAAATTGAATAGGTAGTGGTATGAGTAAAAATGCTTTATCTTCTTAATTGCTAGCTAACATGTGCCTGGAATATACCATTCCCCAAGAATTATTGTATCATCATTCCTTATGATCCATTCAAGTTGGCTATGAGGCAAATGGACTACAATGTTCAATATGAATAGAAGAGTATTTTATTCAGTAGTAGCCTTGAAAGAATTAATTGGCATAATAGGATTTTACATGATGGACTAAAGGTGGTGGTAAGGTCTTGTAACTTGTGAGATCCATATGGGAAATAGCTTGTGATATCTCGACAACTAAAACTAATATGGGCCTCCTTATACTATCTAAACATATGCTTTAAGACAATTAATTGTCCTTTCATAATTATTGGAGATAAAACATGAATCTGCTTAGTACTTGGAACTGTTTTAATATCTCCCCATCCATTTTTTTGGAATATAGGTGCTTGATTGTAGAAGAAATAATCTTCTAGAATCTTTCTCTTGCATGCTTCAGGAATATCTTTAATTCTTTGTGTAACAAAAGTCTAAGGATCCTTTGGAAGAAGACTCTCATTTCCATCAAACTTTCCAATAGTATGGATAGACTCTATATTTTGAGGAGGATTAAGAAATTTGATCTATTTGTGATTTCCCAATATTACCCCAATACGAATAAATGAAAAAGACTCAAACTGTCTCAAAAAATCCCAACCTAGAAGGATATCGGTTTCTATGCTATCGATTTTCCAGAAGTTGTAGAGGGAGCTAAAATCTTCTATATTTACAATAATGTTGGTGGCTTTTTTCTACAAAGCTTTTATGGTGCCAAAACCCCTTACTGTGATTTGTTGAGGACTCCAATATACAAAGGCATAATGTGACTTTTGGAAATACTAATTGTAGATCCTATATCTAGAAAAGCAGAAAGACTCTGGTTACATCCTTCTAATTTAACACTAATTATTGGATTATAAAAGACTTTTGAACACCAAATGAACTTACTATTAGAAGACTTATTAGGAATTAGGCTATTTATAGGATTAAAGAGCACTATTCTTTTGGAAAGAATTTTTTTTTTCAATCAAATCTTCTTCTTCTTCATTAGGATATGTATCATACCTTGGTTTTGGCTCTAGCTCTAAGTTTGGTTTCGGCTATGGTTCCAGCTCTGGCTCTAGCTTTGGTTATGGCTTTGGCTCCAACTTTGGCTCTAACTTTGGCTCTAAAATCTTCCACACTGACTAATTTAGTTGTCATTCATCCTTAGGGTTTGCCTTTGATTCCACAAACATATTATGGGATGATTCTTTATTTGATTCCTTTCTTTCATACATTGGTTCATTCACAAAACTTGGTTCACTAATTTCTTTAGTGATTCCTACTTCAACCATCTAGTCTTTTTCCACAAATGCATGTGAATGTTATTTTTCCTTAGAGAGAGTTTGTTTCTGGATTGTTTTTTGAGATACTTGCATAGATGGTTCAGATTCATCATCAAACAATCCTTTTCTTCTTTGGACTATAACCTTTTTTTTTGAGGGATTATTTTCTTATGTTCTTCTTTTGAGCTATCATTTTTTCCCTAAACAACTCTAGTTTTCTTGATATAAGATCTTATCTTATCTAACTTCTTAGAAACCAGACCAACTAATTCTTTGTCTCCTTTCTTATGCAAAGATTCTTCATTTGAACAAACTTTTTTAGGCATCTTTTCAACCTTTTAAATTCTCTATTTGTCTAAGATTGTCTAAGTGTTGTTATAATTTCTTTCCTTAAATATAACTGTGAATCATTACTCTCTGGAAATTTATAATTTCTCTTTTCATCAACACGATATTTACTATCTTCTACTATATTATGAATTGCAACAACATGAGAATTACTAGTATTCATTGATCTCTGACTTGTCATAGTAATAAGTTTTAGATCTTACTTCAAACTTAGGCTTTGAATTTTTGTTGCTAATTTTACCAACTTATTATTGCCCTTCAATACGCCTATCCTTCGGCTTCAACAACAAGACTTACTTTTGCGGATCCACAACTACCTTCGCTAGCTTACACTCAATCTTTCAGATCTTACTTCTTATAATATGGATTGTCTCAAACAATGAATATTGATTACTCAAACTTAACAATTACCTTGACTTTGATATTACTCAAGCTCCGAAACGAACCATGGCTTTGATACCAATTTGGAGATATCAACATTATATAGGCTTGCAACATCATTTCAAAGAGGGGCAAAATGTAGACACCTAAAATATGACCTTGCCCAACCATACTTAATTGTAGCCTATCTTAAGCCATTAATCCATCACCTTTTTCCCACCTTCTCCTAACCAATTAATTAATTAAATATTTATTATTTTTAATTAATTCATCCATTACCCTTATCCCCAAATCTTCCAACTAAATTAATTTAGGCTAATTAATCTCCACCACTTTTTCCTCTAATATTTAATTCCACTTTATCCCTCAATCCTTGTCCATTTAATCATAGTCATTGATTCCATTCACATGGATCACAATCTAAACTTGTTATCATGTGACAAGTGTCCCTTTCACATGCCTAACTAAGACCTTGTTTAGATTCACTGAACCTAGAAACTTCCCAAAATTCAAACTGACTTTTCATCTTATCCATTCATCTCATCTAAACCTCTTAATCTTAGTAATTCCCATAAGGATGATGCCCTAATCCATTCCTAAACCTAGCCCTTATCTATTATGTGCCACTTGTCACATGATTATAATTTTGATCCAAACCATAATCCTCAATCAATCCTAACCATCCATCAACCAATCCATCTTGGCCCTTGATTTTTTTTCATGGGATTTCGATAAATGAGATGCCTCATCCCATTTGATCAGTTTTCCATATTCATAGCTTTATGCTACTGAATTTTCTATATACTTATCTCATTTTCTATTTACTTCATTCATAGTTTAGCTAATCTTCCATCATCATATCCTTATCATCCTAACTCTATCATCATGTTGTTGGTTTGATAAACAACCACATGCCTCCATCAACACATCAAAAGAGCGAACCAAATGGAGCTAGGGTGCACTCTACTTCAACTCTATTTGAGGATAAATAAGGGTTTTAGGTTAGGGTATTGTGTGTATTGCATTATATTCTATGCTATTTACCTTCAATCCTTTTCTTGTCCTTAGACACATTGCCATGTATCCTCATAAAACAATATGTTGCACCCATTCACTCAACTTTGAGAATGAGATAAAAGAAGAAGGAAACTTCTTACCCACGATAGCATACACACACAAAGAATCTAGCAAACAATAGAGGCTTCCTTGGAATGGTTACCAAATCAAAGGCAATGAGTGGACCAATAGTGGAAGCAAAACCTTTCAAGACCTCCACCTCCCAATATTTCAAAGGCAAGCTTGTAAGTTTCACTTAGAAACTTTTCTAATGTAAATCTAGATTTGTTTTAGAGCACCAAATTCAAGTATTTCTTACCTTAAATATGAATCATATACACATTAAATTTTAAAATTAACCAAAGGGTTATAGCTTAGTTGGTTGAGTATAATTGGTGAAGGTGATGACATGTTCTTTGATTATGTCATGTACGAAGGTTCAAAACCCCAAAAATATGATATAAGGGATGAGGTCAGGATCATACCTAGAATAAATTTGACGAAATAACAACCATTCATTCTAATGACTCTCAACTTAAAAACATAGATTTGCATTGCCGTATCAAAGAACAAAACGGACTTATAAATGATATAATTTTTTTTATCATAGTCGTATCATAGTTGTTGCAAGCTGGATCATGATTTCATATTGTTCTCTTTAGGATTATTAAAAGGATCTTTATCTTCAAAGTCCAATCGGTCTTGATCTCTTCACCTTCTGTTTATTATCTAATTGAGACTCCAAATCCCAATTGGGCACGCAAATTGTTTCTTTATTGTATATGATTTTCCTATGTCGGGGATATTGCAATTCTCAGATTATATTTAAATTTTAAATTGGCTCATAAGGCAAACGTGACATACAGTCTTCTGTATACTAAAAATAGATATTCAATCAACATTCAGAAACTTCCAAAGTTTATAATGTTGGACCATATAACTAGAATCGTATCATTAATAGGCAGCCTTGTTTACAGTTTATTTAATACTTATTAACCATTATAATGATTATGTCCTGGAGATGCCTCACAGTAAACAGTCACTGCATTACTGGTTGTCTACTGCTAAACCTCATTCCACTTAAACCCTGAATTGTTTAAGCTAGAGTCAATAGATTGATAATAGATGACTGTAGAAATCATATCATTTGAGATTTACTTGTGCTGCAAGTTTGCATCTAAAAGTCATTGTTGACTTTGTACTATAAATCTACCTTTTGCCGGTTTCAACAGGTCATATAGTTTTTCACAGTTTAGGCTGTTTCTGAAGTTCAGTACTGCTCATTTGGTGACAGACATGAGCATAACGAACACATCCCATGCTGTAATATTGGCCTTTCCTGCTCTGGGCCATGTTAAGCCCATGATACAGTTTTCCAAAATTTTGTCCTCACGAGGCTTCCACATCACTTTTATTAATACCGAATCCATACAAGAGAAAATGCTGAAATCTGGATCGATCCAGTCCATGGGTGGCATCAGCTTCGAAACTATTCCAGATGGGCTGCCTCTGCAGCACGGACGAACCAGCCAAATTGACGAGCTTTGTGAGTCCATCACAGATAATTGTCCAGTGCATTTCGAAAAGCTGATAGATAAGTTGAAGGACACAGCAGATGTCCCTCCCTTTAGCTGCATTGTTTACGATGCACTAATGACTTGGGCTCAAAAATCAACCAAGAGATTGGGAATTCCTGGAGTGTCCTTCTGGACAGCCAGTGCTTGCGGCTTCAACATTTACTTCTCAGTGCCTCTTCTTAGGGACAGGGGATATATCCCTCTCAAAGGTATGCCTGTTTTTGCTTGAAAAATCAGTTTGGTGGGGCTTCATTTAATGTTTAAAGGCAATTTTTGGACAAAAACAGGATAGATTTTTTAATAAAAAGATCATTTTTGTTTTTCAATAGATTTGGAAACAAAATAAATTGTTACATGATTTGCAGATAAAAGCTATCTGACAAATGGATATCTGGAAGAAGAGGAGATCAGTTTCATTCTGGGGATGCCCTCATTGCATATGAAAGATGTGCCGAGTTTCTGCTATGATGCTACCAACTACTTGTTTAAATTTTTAGAAACCCAATGCCAGGCTGCTCTGTTAGCTGATTTCATGGTAATTAATACATTTGATGAGCTAGACAGGCCAATAATAGAGACACTCCAAGCCAGGATTCCTGTGTACAGCATAGGTCCTCTGTTACTTTCCACAGCAGAGGAAACAAATGGCTTATCCAATATGATTTCTGTGAGTATATTTACTGAAGAAACAAGCTGTGTGAAATGGCTGGACAATCAGGATGCCCACTCGGTTATTTATGTGTGCTTTGGAAGCATAACAGTAATCTCTGAAAAAGAGCTTGTGGAGTTTGCAGAGGGTTTAGAGGCGAGCAAGCAGCCTTTTCTGTGGGCTATTCGTCCAGACCTCGTTCATGGAGCTTCTGCTGTGCTTCCTATATTATTTGTGGACAAAGTGAAGGGACGAGGTTTCTTTGTGAGCTGGGCACCTCAAATACAAGTGCTCTCCCATCCTTCTGTGGGAGGTTTCTTAACTCACAATGGATGGAACTACACAATAGAAAGCATCTGTGCAGGTGTGCCCATGATTTCATGGCCCTTCTATGCAGAGCAACAGATTAATAGGACTTATGTGTGCCAGGTTTGGAAAATTGAGATTTCAATGAATGCTGATGTTGAAAGAGGAGAGGTGGAAGAGATGGTAAGAAGATTGATGAAAGGGAAGGAAGGGGAAGAAATGAGGATGAGGGCTGGTGAGTTGAGAGAGGCTTCCATTAGAGCAGTCGAGAAAGGAGGATCTTCTTACAATAATTTGGGGAAGATTTTAGCAAAGATGGAAGGAAGAAACAAGATCTGATTGTTTTTACTGTGCCCTGCTTATATATTATGCACCTTAGCAGTGAAAACTGCATTGATTGTATACCAGTTGGCAAAAGTAACAAAGCGCTATGTTGGCACTATTTCCCTTTTTAAAAATATTATACAGATTTGCAAACCTGCTTTGATAATAACTGCTTCTACTAGTTTGATTAGACTTTCCTTTTGTATGTGTTATAAACAGCTGTTACCAGAGAATAATTTTCTTTTAGTTTTCATTTCAATTCGTTGCATTAGAATGCAACTGGGATTAGTAGTTCTGTGCACAAAACTTAAATGAAAAGCTTGCAACTCAACACAAACAAACCTGGACTAATAAGTGAGGGTTGTGGGTTAATGGATTTTGAAATTAAATGTCAAGGTGTGAGAATATTGAGAATATTGTAAAATAAAAATGTATTTAGCTTTATTATTAAAGAATGAATGATCTTGAAGAAGATTTTGGAATGCAGTTTATATTTGATTTGAAAGCGATTCCTTTGTATATATATAACTTGTTGAAATCTAAACAAGACTTATGTTGTCTTGAGTCAAGTTTGTGGATTTGAGTCTATTTTGTGCTTGTAGACTTGTCTATTGTGTGTTAATTTGACCCTAGTACATGTACACTTTTTCTCTTCAACATGCTCAGTTTGTCCCCATCTAACTCTTAACTTTTTCTCTACTCTAAAGATTGATGATATTTAAAAATATCTTAGAAGGGTTATCATTTTGTTGCTTGGAGACAAGCAAAACTAGGTCAACTTGCGGAAATTCATGTAAAAGATCAAAGCCAATAGATCTTAGTCATGCAAATGCTCTTAAGATGAAAATGTCAATGCAAGTTTCTTTTAAAGCATAAAACTGAAGTGTTTCCTTCCTTAAATGGGAGTGATATGTGAATACAAGTTTAAAGATAAGGAGATGTGAATGAATAGAAATGCATACATCTAAATATCGACACATAACACCAAATTATGTATATGCGTGCTAGTTATGTTAGGATGGGAAAACAATGAATGGTATTTAGCTATAATTTAAAATTTGAATTTTGAAAAGATAGGGATTAGGTTCACAATTGCAAAAATAACCTTGGGTGAGTCAATAGTTAGATCCAAGTATATAATAGTCATATTGGGACATATGTATGGGTAGGTGTAATAAATACATAACCTAGATAAATATATCAAATTATGTACATATTAGGATTTAAGAAGAGGGCTAAACATATTGAAATGTATGTATATAGGGATAAGTGCATGGCTAAGGGAACGATCTCAACTTCACACAAATTTGTGAATGTGTGTATATATATATCCTTCTAAGTAAACACAAAACTAAATGGAAAATGGAATGACTTGTAAATTTCATCATTGCACATGTATACCCTCACCCTTAACTTAAAAATATGAAAACATATGTAAAACAACAAAAAGGCCATATAAAAGGCTTCAAAATGACTTCAACTCT
>VDFB02210870.1:0-23231 GCA_007258455.2 Sequoia sempervirens | reverse complement strand
CCCCTTCATTAGAAGGGGGGGTGCTTCTAATGAACCCCCTTCATTAGAAGGCCCCCCTTCATTCAAACCACCCAATTAATTTTTTTTTGTGCATTTCTAATTTCTTTTCGTTTAAATAATTGTAACCCATTATTGTGGGTTCACCCTTGCATATAAAATATAGTCCAAAGCAACATCAATCCTCAAGAAGGGATTCATGATATCGTAAGCCTCTCAAATGTGAGTGTTACGAAATCATCCCTTTCCTGCCAATAATCATACATAGCAATGATAATAGTATATAGTCATTCAAGCATGTAATCCAGAATATTAACTAATCATGATAACCTTTCATATAACCATCAATGTCTAATCTCATTATAACATTTAACATTTTAAAATATCAAATCAAAATCAAAATACTAGCTTACTCAGGCTAGAGTTAGAGAGGTGTTACAAGTAAGATTTCAAATATTAAGAGAGTTTGAAAATTCATAAAGGAGATATTTTAAGTCCATGAATAAATTATTTACCCATGCATAAGAGGTTTTCAATCAAATTAGAATTATGAGTTAAAATATTTCTATTGATTTGTAATGGCCAAATGTGAGGAGAAATATTACTCAACCATCAATTTTGTATTTTAATTATTAGAATTATGAGTATGCGAGTATCTAGATGATGATTTTTTTTTGGAACATAAGAGCTTTGGGGCTTAGTAGAAAATTTATAGATCTAAAACCCCAAAGATCATGTAACATATAATTCTCTCACTCAAGCTTTCAGGGATTTATTGTAGGAAATTTACAAGAAGGGTAAAAATACACTAATTTTCATCAACAAAGCAATTGATGAATCTATCTTTCCAAGGATTATAGTAGTACTTAGATAATTGAAATAAATAATAGGATAACAAAAAAAATCTTATCAACTACTAAAAAAATGAAGTTAGTGAGATTGCAAATGTTGAGAAGAGTCCTAAAACTCATGAAGGAGATATTTTGAATCATTGAATAATTTATTTACCCATTCAATAGATTTTTTCTATCAAATTAGGATGTATGGAAAAACTCATTATGATCAAAGAGTGATGGTGAGTATATAGAGGAGTTTGCTGGAGAGGTTTCCATCTATTGTTATTTCTATTGAAGAATCAATGGATTAGTTACAATTATCTCTAGAATAATTAAATATTACCCAAAAAAATCATGAGAGAAGATTGATTTGAGTAGTCAACATCTTCCTAGAACTATAATTTAAATTACTACTAAGAAAAAATATGTACACCTTGAACAAGAAAATATTTTTCAATTATGCAAAATAAATATTTATTTATTTATGTATACAATAGTAACATGAGATTTCTTAATTTCAATATAGGTCTTTTAGTTTCAAAATGCTTCTCAACATAACTAAAATAATTTACTTAATTGATTTATTGAATAATCAATTATTTGATTATAAAAATATTTAGACATATATAAGTATTATAAATTAAATCTATATTAAAAAGTAACTTTAGACATTTTAGAAAGTTTATTATGGTTTTCATTTATATATTGATATTGTACAGAGGATGCTAATGAGATTTAGTGGCTTATAAGCAAAACCTATGATGGGCCAAAAAGTGGTGATACTGAAGCTGGCATGTGTAATGTGAGTGTGGTCAGACGACTTTTTCCAAAAATTGATGGAAAAAAAAAGGGTTTTAAAGGATTCTCAACTTTCCACTGGCAATCTATGCTCTTACCTGAACTCAATAAATAATTATTATTTTACTTCATTCTTGAATTGCACTTGGAAGTCCTATACTGACAGTTTGATTGAAAAACATCTACAGCTTCTCAAATAGTATCATACTTTTCAATCTCAAAGTCACGCAGCCATCTTATATCACATACTATAGGACAAAAAGGAAAACTTTTATGAAGTTTTGACCGGGTTAAGGTATTTCCATATGGTTTTGAGATTTTTTTTAGCAGCTATAATAAAAATTCATAATTAATTATTTACTTGAAAAAAATTCATGAAAAATATGCATCACATCGACATGAGTCTCCTATACATATTCAAATGATATTAAAAAATATTATCATTTTATTGTGGTTAGGTGTTCGGGGACAGATGACCTACTTAATGCCCTCAAACTGAAGTACTGATATTCTCACCAAATATACAAGGTACACACAAAACCTGAGTAGCCTAGAAACTATATTCAATTTTCAGCACCCTATTCTTACATATTCTTTTGAACAATAGACAATCATTCAAATTTTTATACTGCTGTCAACCCTTAATTTTTGAATTTTTCTCACTTTAAGGGCCTATTTTTTCATGATGATCCTACACATACCCATGATTTTCCCCTCTACTCCCTTGTCACTCAACACTAATACTAGAGCTATTACTGCACTTTTCTTCTTAGCCCTATCTTCCTTTAATTTGTTTTCTTTCTTTTCCAACAACTTTCAAATGACAGAGGGAGAAGGTAATAAAAGGGAGAAAAGGAACCTGGTTTATCAATCTAACTAGACTTGTAATTGTTAGGAAAAGGAAGGTGTCTCAACCTTTTATTTTTCCCATAGCATTTATTTTTTTCTAAATATTGAATGTTACTAATTTTCTCACATTGTCTTTTGAGTTACAACTTGTAGTTTCTTTCTCTGGTGAGGAGAGTTGATTTTATAGGAGTTGTGTATGAAGGCATTTCTATTTCTGTGTTGAGTTTATCTTCAACCTTTGGTAGTCAATTTAGAAATGTCTAAGTTGTGCATTGTAAACTCTATAAATATGACACTTTTCTTGAGGAGTTGTGAGAAGAATTTTTAATTGCAGGGTTATGTTGTTGGATTTCTTCCACAAGAGCAAGGTGTAGTCTCCATGTTAAGGTTGTGAGCCTAAAATGTATTATAACCATATTGTTGCTTATTAATACATTGGATTCATGCTTTGGAGGGTGGGGGTGTTTATCCAAAAGGATTTTCCCCACATATATCATGTTTTCTTCTCTTCTATCTATCTTTCTTTTGTTCTTCATGTTTCTCATTATTAAATGTTATTTTATATGTCATTATGCTATTGAAATTTTCTTAGATCTAGAACTACATCATCTTTCCTCTAAGGTTTAATGCATGGGAATTCAACTGTGTTTGTTTCTGCTTTAAGGCATGGTAGTATGTGCTTGTATCAAGATGATTAAAATCTGATTTGTTTAAAGAAACATAAGATACTGAAGGTGCATACTATTCTCAGAAGGTTTTTTGAGTTCATCATTCCCTTTCATTTGGTATCAGAGTTCAGTTCTAAACTTGCATGTGCTTGCATGTGTAATTTTGTAAGTTGCATGTACTTGCATGTGTGTTGCATGTACTTCCATGGACTTGCAAGTCATTTGCATGTGCTCATATGGTGTTGCATGTGGTGTTTGGGGTTTTGGGTATTTCTTCTATTCTGATTTATTAGCCTAGCAAGCTTGAGGGAATCTATTTTGAAGGAATTCGCTACTTATTAATCCTTGGCTAAGTGGAATTTTTGTAGTTAATCTTGTCTTCTAGAAACAACAGGCATTGTGAAGAATGGAAAAGATAGAGTTTTTATGGAGTTGGTCATGTGGTTACACTTGATATGTTATTGATCTAGAGCTCTTGATTTGACAGCTGAATAACCCTAATGCATGGTGGTTATTTTCCATTTTGTGGTTATTTCCTATAGAGTTTTCATATTAGGTGTATGAGATGGACTATCTGGTTATATGAAGAGACATGTTGTTATTACTTTAGTTTGGTTTGCCTATGTTCGGTGTTTGTTTTTAATTCTTGACATTGGAAGGCATTGTTTTAATAATCCCAAATGCATGTAAGCTATGAAGTTGATCATTGGATGATTTGGAAGCTTCTAAAATAGTCTAATTCTCTCTCATATGCATGTACATGGTGGTGGTGGAGTTGGCCTACAAATAGACCTAGAGTTCATGGACCTCTTCTTTCTTTGGTTAGTTGTACTTGCATGTCTCAGTTTCATGTTGGTTGGATCTGAGGGTTTTATAATTTTTCATTAAAAATCTATGGTTATGTGCACATTCATGGTATTCCATTGTTTTGGTTTAACTATTATGGCTGTATACAGACTTGAGGGTCTTCCAAATGATAAGTGGATATGGATTTGCATGTCTATTATAAAACAGTGGTTTTACAGGTTTTACATGGTTAACCAAAACTTGTCGTTTTGTAGATCTGTAGATGAACTATTTTCTAGATTGTCTCATTTGGGTTATCTGGATGTAAGGATGTAAGGTTGTTGCTCCTCCTGTAGATTCCTCTGCTACCCCTTCTCTAGAAAAAATTTAAATCCTTATGTGGAAGGTCATTATGCCCCACTTGATTCAAATGTGATGGTTGTTGCTCCTTCTTTAGATATTGTTGCACGGTCTCTGGACTTAGTTGTTCCTTGCCTAGTTTCAAATGCTTCACCTGAAGTAAATGATTTTCCTCTTGTTTGCTATTCTGGTGAGGGGTCTTCCCCTTCAGATAAAAGTTTCTCAAATTCAATTTTTGATTCTCCATGGACAATAGTTCATAGAAAGAAGAAACATTTTTTGAAGAAGGTTAAGGTTTCGCTTAACTCGCCCTCAGTGGATGTGCTTGGTTCAAGTTATGTTTTTTGAACTATTTTTGGTTGTATGTTGTGTCTTTGTTGATAGTTGTTTTTTTGTCTTGTTGTTTCTCTCTATTTAGCTGTGTTGGGATAGACTATTTTGCTAAGTTGTTTGGCTTTGTTTTTCATTTTGTATGGGTTCAAGGCCCTACCCTACTTATCCAATCAAAAATAAATAAGGATACAATTCTTAAAATTCTAAGTAGAAATATGAATATAAAAATCTAATAATCATAAAAAATGTGAGCGTTGAATAAATTTATCATCTTCCCCACCAAAAATTATAAAGTCCTTAGTGGACACCTTTTTATTATGGAAAATTTATTTAAATTTTATGTTTAATCCCCCAACAATATGTGTTGAATCTCAATTTCAATATTTTACAAAATGATTTAACGAAAACAAGTAACTTAAACCCTATATTTTGATTTCAATAGAATTCTATAAAAATAATTAACAATAAATCTTAAAATGTATTGTTCCTCCCTTTGTTTATTAACAAAATATTTTACAAACTAGTTAACAAAAACAAGATCAAGAGAGCATAATTAGATCACTTACAATAAAAAATAAATATTTTATGATATATGCCATAAAAAATAAAATACATAAAATTAATTATAATACTTATAAATTACAATGTAATCCTTCTTAATTTTATGTAATTAAAAATTGATAATATTTCAAAATAATGAATCCAAAAATTTAGAAAAATTAAACAAATAAAAGAAAAAAAAATAGATTGTAAAAAATGAAAAACAATACTTGATTTTAATACTTGTAAACAAAATAAATAAATTTAGTTTAATATTACAACTAAAAGTAATTTTTTAAATTGATACTCTTAAGATTTTTAAACAATACAATTAAAAATTGCAGGAGTTGTCTATCTGGATAATATTCATGTCGCTACAACTTTAATCTCCAATTCTCACAAACACCACAAACAAATCTGTATATATCCTCTTGTCAAATTTTATTATTTTCCACTAGGCAACTAACTTTGAACATGTTTGAAAATTGATTGATATTGGCTGCTACGGCTGCGAACCCTCTGACACACAACGGGAGAGGCAAAATTTTATCGGTGATAAAAGATACACTTGCATTGTTGTATTGATATCTTTAGCTGTTTTTTTCAGTTAGGGGAATGAAAGATACACTTGTATTGTTGTATTGATATCTTTAGTTGTTTTTTATCAGTTAGGGGAATGAAAGATACACTTGTATTGTTGTATTGATATATTTACCAGTTTTTTATCAGTTAGGGGAATGAAAGATACACTTGTATTGTTGTATTGATATCTTTACCTATTTTTTATCAATTAGGTGAATGAAAGATACACTTGTATTGTTGTATTGATATCTTTAGCTGTTTTTTATCAGTTAGGGGAATGAAAGATACACTTTTATTGTTGTATTGATATACTTACCTGGTTTTTATCAGTTAGGTCAATGAAAGATACACTTGTATTGTTGTATTGATATATTTGCCTGTTTTTTATTAGTAAGGTGAATGAAAGATACACTTGTATTGTTGTATTGATATCTTTACCCGTTTTTTATTGGTTAGATGAATGAACTTACAAGAACAAACTGGTAGAGGATACTCGAATGTTCTAACACTGTTATAGAATTTAATATTGGTTTTGGGTGGTGGAAATTAATATTCCAACAATCCGCAACTCAATTGTTTTAGCTTAAATACAGTTAAGTTGCCATTAAATTTAATGGGCTCTTGGTTGTGAGGTTTCTCTTTCAGGTGACTTTCCACCCTAGAAGTTCTCTTGTAAACGTATCAAATTTAATGGCGATGGACAAAACCAGGGAAAATTTATGCTTAAGCCTGTTTTTTGCAGTTACTGTGTTTATTCAACTGACGAGTCATGGTGCTGCAGTCGAGGCTGGAGATACACTTTCATTGGACGCCTCGCTTACTGGAAATCAGACAATAATTTCAAAAAATGGCACCTTTGAATTGGGATTCTTCAGCCCGAATGGAGGCAATAACTGGTATATTGGCATCTGGTATGCCAAAATACCAGAGAAGACGTATGTTTGGGTGGCCAACAGGGAGACTCCCGCCAGAAACCAATCTGGCGTTTTGAAGCTGTCAAGACAAGGTAACCTGGAACTGTTCGATGCAGAGGGCGCATCTATCTGGTCAGTCAACACAACAAACAAGGCCTCCCGGGCTGTCATATTGGATTCTGGTAATTTTTTAATGGTGAGGGATGACAATAAATCTGAAACTCTTTGGCAGAGTTTCGACAATCCTGTAGATACCGTGTTGGCAGGCATTCGGTTCGGTGGACAGCAAAAACTAGTGTCTTGGAAAAGTTCGTTAGATCCTGCTGCTGGGCTTTTTTCCTTAGGCATGGATCCGTCTGGCACCAAACAATTCGTGATGACATGGAACAATTCTGTACAGTATTGGGAGACCGGAACTTGGGACGGCAGAACTTTCAGCGGAACTCCCACCACGGACAAAAGATTCAATATGAGCGTTGAAATTACTAGCTCTGATTTGTATTTCAGTTATACATTGATGGCTGAAACCATCCAGCCCTCACGTGTCGTCTTAAACAAGTTCGGAGCATTGGAAATAAAAGTTTTTTTTCATGACAGTATATGGAGGACATACTGGTCGCTGCCCGGGGATCAATGCCTCGTATATGGTCTCTGTGGTTCTTATGGGAGCTGCAACTCCAACAATCTTAAGTTCTGTAGCTGCGTGGAAGGCTTCACGCCCACAGACAACGGCGCATGGGATTCAGAAGACTGGGGGTCCAGTGGTTGTGTTCGACAGAGCCCGTTAAACTGCGATGCCAAAAAGGGCAGCACTGACAGATTCGTCGACCTTGGTGTAACGTTGCCTGATGATTCTGCTTCCTCATACCCTGCTGCAACAAAGAAAGATTGCCAGAAGATCTGCCTCTCTAACTGCTCATGCACTGCGTTTACTTTCAGTCCACCTTCAGGGCCCTGCAAAATCTGGTCCGGAGATTTGCTATCCATGCGCAACTCTCCTCCATCAGAAGGCAATTCAAATGTCTCCATCCGAGTAGGTGCCTCTGAACCTCCAACCAAACGCAAAACCACAAGTATTGTGGGCACAGTGCTCGGTGTTATTGGTGCTCTCGCCGTTGCTTTCGGTATCTTTACAGTTTTTATCTGGCGAAGGCGTAAGCCACAACAGATGGACATGCAAGACGATTCTTCGAATTCTTTTCTTAGAATGTTTAGTTACAAGGAGTTGAAGATTGCAACTAAGAATTTCAGATCCGAGTTGGGGAAAGGAGGATTCGGCTCAGTGTTTAAAGGATCTCTACCAGACGGTACGCCTGTGGCAGTAAAGAAAATGAAAGGTTCACGACAAGATGAGAAGCAATTCCGAGCGGAAATCAATTCTCTTGGAAACATACAACATGTTAATTTGGTCAGACTTCGAGGGTTTTGTGCAGAAGGCTCAAAACGATTACTGATATATGATTACATGCCCAACGGCTCTCTGAACTCCCTGCTGTTCACAGGTAATTCCAAAAGTAAGGGGAAGGTCATCGACTGGAAGACCCGATTTGATATCGCATTAGGCACTGCCAGAGGGCTACTTTATCTCCACGAAGATTGCAGAGATTGCATCATTCACAGCGATGTTAAGCCCGAAAACATTCTGCTGGACGGTGATTTGTCACCGAAGTTGGCAGATTTTGGGTTGGCAAAGCTTGTGGGTAGAGATTTCAGCCGCGTGCTGACCACAACAAGAGGAACGAGAGGGTACTTGGCTCCAGAGTGGATCTCCGGCCTTCCCATCACTCCCAAGGTTGACGTCTACAGTTTTGGTGTGACGCTCTTGGAAATCATTTCCGGCCGAAGAAATCTGGACTTCAACGTTCAAGATTCAAGTAAGTTTTACTTTCCCACATGGGCTGCAACTCAATTTCACAAGGGGAACACAATTGATATTGTGCAGGAGGGTGTTGTAGAGGAGGCAGATGTGGAAAAGGTGAAAAGAGTATGTGGCATAGCGTTGCTATGCATTCAAGAGGATGACGAGGTGAGGCCCAGCATGAGGCAAGTGGTGCGGATGCTAGAAGGGACGATGGAGCCTCAACCTCCTCCGATTCCAAGCTCACTATTCATGGACAGGCCAGCAGACGGAAGCCACACAAACAGCTTTAGTTAGAATAATGTATAAGGGCACGATGCATTCTAAAGTGTAAAGTATGTTATCTAAGCTTAAACATTAGTTAACACGCAAATTCAATTATATGTAGTCAATAAATTTATGTATGTGACTATTTTATTTATATCTCATATTTAAGAAAAATTCTAAATTATATTTGTATTTTTATTTCATATTTTATTATTAAGTAAATTATTAATATTATGTTTATTGTTAAATATTAATATTTTGGTATTTAAATGAATGTGAAATTTAAGATTAAAAGTAACAAATTAATTTTATAATTCTATTCATTTTTAAATATGTATTCAAAAGTGTTTATAATCATATAAAAAATTTCATGTTGTGAATAAGTTTTGTTTTTTTTAATAAAATATATAGACGAACATGTTATAAAACTAACACAGCTAATATATATAATCATCTATGTATTAAATCCAAAACAACTAAAATAACTCTTAATTAAACAAATAACACAAACCTACCCTTCTTTATCTCTCTATCTATCTATACATTATTTATATAATATATAAATATGTAAAGAATATTAAAACATATATAAGTATATAAAAAATTACTTTTAATAAGACAAAATAAACCAAACCCCTCTCTCTATAATAGTTATAAAGTAAAATATAAACTTGTTAAATACATAATATAACCTTCTAATATATATATATAGCTTATATAATATATAAATATGTACAAATAATATTATTCATATATATGTGTGTGTAAGAGTAATACTAGCATATCTATCTTTAGATAATTTATGTTGAAGGCACTAGAAATACACTCTTGAGGTTTCTATTTTAAATTAAATTTATTTATTACGTTAAAAATGCACCTTGAGAATGATATCTCTCAATGTATCTTATTAGCCGATAGGCTATTTTGTTTGAAGTTTCCGCCAGAATTTTCATCAACCTAACCATGAATTGGATTTGCCAGTGTTGGGGGTGTCCCGGCCGGCAAGGAGGTCACCGAGTTTTCCGCTGGCGATGTGGACCTTGGAAATTACATGGGTTGGTGGTGGTGGAGATTGTGTCCTAGATACGAGGAAGGGGAATGGTAAGTGTTTGTTGGTGCAAGCGTCGATGCATCCTGTCATTGGATGATGGTAGCGGATAACATAAATGCAATATTGAATGTTGGCGTGTGGGAAAGTATACTTTGATGAAGTTGTATTGTTGAAATAGCCATTGTGGTGTTGGTTTGATAGCAGACTATCAATTAAATTCATCACATTTGGCTCCGTTTTTTAGCAGGTTGGATAGTTCTAAAACTGTTGTGCTATAGAATCTATAAGTTTCTTGCATGGGTATTTTGCATAAATGATTAATTTATTATATATGTGTTTCATTCTCTGCTTATTATTCATTTTGATAGAAGGTTTAAGGATTTGAACACTGATTTGTTGTGTAATGTGCGAGGAAGTATATAGATTAAGTTGCATTGTCGAAATAGCCATTAAGGTGTTGGTTTGATAGTAGACTACTCTAAAATTGTCGTCTACGATTGCCCAGTTTGTTTGATAGGAGACTATTGTAAAAATTGTTAGGTTCTGTCGCTTTTTGTGGTAGATTGGAGGGTTTTAAAATTGTCGTTCTCTATAATCTGTAAGTCATTATACATGGGTGATTTGTATAAATTGTTTCCTTATTGTTTATGTTAAAAATATTGTTGTCCAAAATCTGTAAGTCATTCTGCATGGATGTGTGGCCTTATGGTTTTATGTGGATGGAGAAATTGTAGTTAAGTCATTTTTGTTTCATCAAAAAATATGGTTACGGTTTGTAATTTTTTCATTCCTAGTTTATTGTTTGTAGTTATCTATGTACATCTTTGGCCTTATACCCATTACCATAGGAGCAATTGTAGTTAAATCTTGTTTGTTCTGTCAAAAAATATGGTTAGAGTTGGTAATTTTATTTCCCAATTGTAGATTAAGATACAAGTGATTGTATGTATATGGAGATGCAGAGAGTTTTTATTTGTTTGAAGTTTCTGATGGGATTTTCGTCAACCGAGCCATGAATAGGATTTTTTGTCTAATAGTTGTTTTATAATTTCTTTGTTTCTCTATAATATTTAATTCTAGCCAACATAGCTCAGATTTTTTGCATAATTTATGAGGAATATATTGATTAAGTTGTATTGTCGAAAGAGCCATTATGGTGTTGGTTTCATAGTGGACTATTCTAAAAAGCATCATTTGCGGTTCGTTGGTTTGTTTGATAGTAGACTATTGTAAAAATCATCGAGTTTGGCTCTATTTTATGGTAGATTGGAGGGTTTAAAAACTATCATTCTGGAAAATCTATAGGTCATTTTGTTTGGGTGTTTTGTATAAATGGGTTATTTATTGTTTATGTTAAAATTGTTTTTGTCTAGAATTTGTAAGTCATTTTCCATGGATTTCTAGCATTATGGATTTGTATGGATGGAGAAATTACGGTTGAATCTTCTTTGCTTCATCAAAAAAATGGTTAGGGCTTGTATTTTTTCCATTCCTAGTTTATTCTTTGTAGTTATCTCTATGCATCTTTGGCCTTATACCTGTTACCATAGAAGCAACTATAGTTAAATATTGTTTCTTTCATCAAAGAATATGGTTATGGTTAGTAATATTTTAGTTTTGTGTAATAGCTATTTTGTAATTTGTTATGGAAGAAAGAAGATTTAACTGCAATTCCTGCACCTGCAAAGAGCAATAATCTCTTTGAAGTCTCCAAAATGGGTATAATATCAAAGATAGAAACATATAATAAGAAGACATTAACAATAAATTAATCATCTATTCAAAACACCCATGTACAAAAGAGTATAACCCTAGAAACTTCATTGAAAATTTGAGTTGCATCACCTTGCACTAAATATTATAGAGAAATAGAGATATTGTAAAAGAGGTATTAGAATAATAGTAATGTAGCTTGGATTCACGATTAAGCCTATATGTATATATATATGTATATATATATATATATGCATATATATATATATATATGTATATACATGTATATATATACATGTATATATATACATGTATATATATACATACATATATACATGTATATATACATGTATACATGTATATTTTATATACACTTGTATATATATATACATACATACATGTATGTAAATATATATACATGTATGTATATTATATATATATATACACATGTGTATAGATATGTATATATGCATATAAATATGTATGTATGTTTTACTAATAGTTGTGTTACAATTTCCCCATTTATCTATAATACTGAATGCTAGATAATGCAGCTCCTTTTATACAATTAGTCTATTTGTTAGTAGACTACAAAGATCGTGGGCACCAAAGTGAAATCAAAACAATGGCAGCTCAATGAATGTGCAATTGTATATATGCAAGCATAGGAATAAATTATGTAGGCACTCACTATCTATATCATCATTTTTGTAAGCATTTGAAGTTAGATCAATTAGAAAGATACCAAGGGACTAATTTTACAAAATGTGTATAACACCAAAGATGCATAGAGTATATATATGTGTCTACATATGTATATACATATGTATATATATGTATGTATGTGTGTATATATACACACACACACACACACACATATATATATACATGCATATATTGTAAATTCGAGCTCCATTATTTGGCGTTAAATATTATAGACAAATAGGAAAATTGTAAAAGAACTATAAGGAAAACACTAGAGAATGACATACATTTGATTCTTAAGTATCATCCTAATAGCTCTTACAACTGTTACATAGACTGCTTGTCTTGCACCAATATGTTGCAGGATATTCTTATTCCTGTTGTCCACCTTTCACATAATGTGCATATTTTTGTGCAGAGTATTCCTACTTATTGGCTTTATGAGTTCTATTTAATATGGGTTTTGTACCAAAGAATGTGGCTTGAATTTTGAATTGACAAACCAAGTCCTGCATAGCCTAGTTGTCTTGTACGAATAATTTTAGTGTGGGTTTCTAATCATCTATGATTTACCTATGATTCTTAAGTTTTCTTTAATATTTTTTTTACAATTTCCCTATTTTCTCTATAATATTTAGTGGCAAATAATGTAGCTTGAATTTTCAATTGAGAAAGCAATTGTTACATAGAAATTGCTATTACTGCTTGTCTAGATAGTGATAAAATTATAGGTAGAGATGCCTATAGATAGTTTTCATCATAAGGTCTGATACCTTTTATACAATTCTCTATTTTTCTTCAATATTTACCAACAAAGGATGTAACTTGAGTCTTGTATCAATACGTTTGAATTTATTTATTTTTGTATAAGTTTAAAGAAATGGGTAAGGTTTTTTTTACATAAAAAGATTTAGGATCACATCATATAATTATTGTGGTAACCTAAAGAAAGTAGATATTATCATAAAGAACCAGCTTTATATAGTTGATTTAGCAAGCTGAAAAGATATTTCTATGCACATGGAGAAATGTAGTTCACATAATAGAATATGTTGTGTATTTGTAACAACCAATGTATGACAGTCAAATTGAAACAGATTAGTAGGAAAGAATATAATGAAACATATTGATATATCACACTCAGTAAATATGTATGGTTTACAAACAAGGCCTTTGATAACAACAACAAGATCTATTATAGACTCAGAGCTACCCTGCAACATGTACAAGTCTTTTACTGGAATTTGTAGCAAACTAGTGGTACCTCCATCAAAAGCAATACACCAAAGGTTGATTGGATGGTTACATAAATACATACATATATTCTAAATTTGAGCTCCATTATTTGGCACTAAATATTATAGAGAAATAGGCTTGCAAATTGTAAAAGAACTATTAGGAAAACACTCAAGAACCACAAAAAATTATAGAATACTGAAACCCAACATTAAATAGAGCTTTGAAATAGGAGGAAATAATATCATAAAACATATTCACAAAATAGAGGAAATCTATGTAACCGTTGGCTAAATGGTCTTGAAACTTTAACTACAAAAGATAGTGATGGTTGCATTCCTTGACTTCCATTTGGAAATAGTCACAAAACTAAACATGAGCATAGGGGCAATAGACCTTGGCAATTTGTTGCAGGGAGCTTCAAGCAGATCAAGGAAAAAGGAATATCACAAAACATATTCAGATAGGATTTGAGCTATGTTATTTGTTAATAAATATTGAAGACAAATAAAGAAATTGTATAAGAGGTGTTAGAATAAGAAATTTTTGTTGCAAGTCATTTTACATAGGTGCTTTGCATAAATTTTTTGTCTATAATATTTAATGCAAAGCAATGTAGCTCAAATTCATAATTAAGTCTATGGTGTTATACACATTTTGCGGAGATTGTTGCATCATATAATTATTGTCATAACCTAGAGAAAATCAGTATTGTCATAAATAATTGGTCTTACATAATTGATTTGGAAAGTTGAAAAGATATGTGTATAAGCATGGAGAGAAAAAATAGTTTGGTAGCCTTTAAGTGTTATTCTAATAGGTCTTTTATTTGTTCAACTTTATATCTTTAGCTAATAAGATATTTGTTTGAAGTTTCTATTTGTTAAGAAGACAATATTTTACCATGCAATATGTGTAACATATTCATAATGCCATAATGGGTCCTCTAAGAATGCAACTAAATCAATATATTTTCTTGCATATTTTGTAGTATACTTTCCCCCACTGCAACATTGATTGGATAAGAAGGCTTCAAATTCATTCCTTTTGTTGCCTATAATAATGTCAAACTTGAAAGTAGGTAGAACATTATAAGCAGCCAAAAAAGTTTTGAATTTGTAGCCTTCCTAGCTGCTTAATTGAGGGGAAAATCAATTTGGATGTTTGTTTCCTTCATAAATTTCAAGCATAGGAGTTAGATAGTGAGAAAAAAATATGCTATACACATCTACTTAGATATAGTGGTGTGTATATAAATAGATATATAGATATGTACATATAGATATATATATCTGGCACGTGTGTTTATAAATGTGCAAAGAAAGGGTAAATTCAATGAATATATGTACTTAATTATTTGTACACATATATACATGCATATATTCTACATTCAAGCTCCATTGTTTGGCATTAAATATTATAGAAAAACAAGAAAATTGTAAAAGCACTATTAGGAAAACACTCAAGCATGACCTATGTTTGATTTTTGAGTATCATCCTAATAGCTCTTACAACTATTACATGTATTACTTGTGTTGTACCAATATGTGGCATGATATTCTTTTTCCCTTATCTATTTGAAGCTCCCTATAACAAATTACTAATTGTTCTTGGTTTTTTGTTTGTAAGGCAAGAAAATATATTGATTAAGTTACATTATTGAAAGAGCCATTGCAGTGTTCCTAGCATATAACACTATTGTAAGGATCATCACCCTTGGGTCTCTTCTAAAACAGAATTGAGGTTCCCTAAACTGTTGTGTTGTGGAATCTGCAAGTCGTTTTGCATGGGTGTTTTGCATAAATGTTTTGTCCATAGTATTGAATACGAAGCAATGTAGCTCAAATTTCCAATAAATCTTGTGATGTTATACACACTTTCGATAGATTCTTGCATCATATCATTGTTGTTATAACATAGAAAAAATAAAAAACTACATAAATAGTCATATATAAAAATAATAAAAAACTACATGGATAGACATATAAAGCTTGTGATGTTATACACATTTTCAACAGATTATTGCATCATATCATTGTTGCCATAACATAGAAAAAATAAAAAACTACATAAATAGTCATATATAAAAATAATAATAAATTGCATGGATAGACATATTAGCAGACTGGAAGATAGAGAGATACATATAGAGGTATATGCATTTTCATTTATCAATTTTATTCTTATTGATGTATCCCCTAGTGTTTGTACAACATTAAAAGTGGATTTTTATTCTTCTGAACTTGTATCTTGTGTTGTTTGGATAGTATCAAAAATGGAATGGTTATAGATTGATATTTCTAAGTTGTCTACCAATTACCATTGGAATGTTGCAGTACAATAATATTTTATTTTTATTGTGAAATAGAGTCATTAATTAGTGAACTTAAATTGAAACATTTTGTCCCTACAAATAAGTCCCTAGAACTATGTCTACAAAAACGGGCTTTGTGGATGGGTTTGCACAACCCCCCAATATTGATTTCTTGGCAGCACTCACTGGTCCCACTGCGGAGTCTGGCTCTGAGGACGTGAATAGTCGGCCTTCAGATCTTGATCTCATAAATATAATTTTCCTTTTTATTATGCCTATTGCAAATTTTGTGTTGTTTCTTACTTTCTTAGCTTTAAGTTGTATATACACATGGGACATCTTGACAAAGCATATACATGTGGAAGTAGGTATGCATTCCTATTTTCCAGCATATAAATGCATCCCTTTCATGTATATGTATGTATAGAGAATGCTTGCAAGAAGACTCTAGATTGTCTAAACAATGACCTAACATGAATGTGCAACTTATTTTGGCAATCTTCAATTCATATACATGATTTAAACATGAGAATTGATCACCTATAGCCAACTGGTATTTTAACAAACAGTTGGTATGCAAAGTAACAAACTGAATACCAATGATTTCAAATTTCTCAAATGACACCAGCAACTTATATCTCCTTATTGCAATATAATTATCCAATACAATGCTCATACAAATTGGCCAAGACTCTTGGCATTTACATTAATTTCAAAATATGATAATGCACACCTACAGCTGAAACTTATAACACCTAAAATGCAATGCTAACATGAATGATAAACAAAGGAACCTGGAGAAATGATGATGCCTTAGAAGAGAGCTGATGAAAGAATCAAGTTTCAAGCAAAATGAACTCTTAGACCCCAATCAAAGCTTTCACCCAGCTGCCTCTGTTCTTGCCTGGCGATATTTTAGATAAATAAATGTAGCAATTAAACTCCACCTCTTGGCACTTGAAATGATTGTCTCGGCGATAGAAATTGAATGCAACAATACCCAAAACCATAAGATGCTTCAATGATGAGATATGAACAAAAATGTCTTGCCAATGGTGCCCTTGCTATAGTATATCAGACCACTGAAATTATTTACCAGCAACCTGATAGCTACTCCAAAATACTCCAAAACAATTTCCAAGCTTTCCCAGGATGAATGCTCAAATACCCACAAAGAAATAATGCACAATTGAGGCCACACAAGCAAAAATATGAATATGACATGCAAAATCGTGGCTCCAATATGCAGACTTATATGACTGAAAATATTATATGAGAACTTCTGACAATGACTGAATGAATGCAATCATCCTTCTCAATGCAAAATTGATGAAGACTATGAACTCCAAAATGTCTCCAACAATGCTCCAAATCAAGGCATATAACAACTTGGCCAAAGGCCACTAAGTTTTAACAATGAAGCTCAAATAGAAAGTCTGAAGTAACTTTCTCCCAGCTGCAATAATTCAAGTGATATTTCACACCCTCAAAATTGCTCACCAATTGAGAGTTTTCGTTCTCAATGGCCAAAGACAACTACAGAAACCCTAGGTTCCACAACCATCAAACATCAACATCAACAACAACAAATTTGGATGATAGGAAATGAGCCCATGATGTCTATTTATACTTTTTCCTCAAGAGGTCGGCCTCCTCCTAGAACTTTCCCAAGTCACCTTCTAGAAGGAATATTATTTTATTTTATTTTATTATTTTGCACTTTATAATAAAATAATTATTCATAACATAAAGTGCAAACATAAGATTAGTTTATAACATGAGGTTTCTAAAAATAGAAACATATCATTAGAACACCTCCATATGAAGAATAAATCATGAAATGAGCCTACCAATCAACTGGGTATCTACCAAATGACCCTCTTATCAAGCTCCATTAGCCTACGAGGATCAAGAATAGGCTAATTCCTCTAAACTCCATTGCTCACGAAAAAGGGGATATTACAGTCCGCCCTCCCTGAAATTGCTTGTCCCCAAGAAATCTCAGCAACAAGTACAACTCTTCTCCACCTGGATCCCAAATGAAAATCTGTGTAATGTCCCAAACATCACCAAGCAACTCTTGCAGCACTAGCACAACTGGCTGAATCAACTCAATAGATGATGTAAACCATGCCAAATATGAATGTGCAATGAAAACCCAAGTAAGACAACCATCAATCAATGAAGAATCAAAGAGGATTAAATCACCAACCAACAAGTAGATAGCTGCTCTATCATATGAAATAGGTAACCAATCCAAAGATGAGTTGTAGATACCTTCATTACCTTCCAAAGACAACTCTTGAGTGGCTGATACACTAAGAATGTCATTACCAACAACCTCATCCTCCTCAAGAGAATGATCAACCTCCCCAACACATGAAGAAACCTCAAATTGTACCATGTCCTTCGATTGCCCAAACTTATCAACCTCATCGCTAAAATTACAACATAAGGCAGAATTATCCTTCATTTGAATGAGGAGTCTTCTAATGTTGTCTATTCCTTTTTGTCTTGCCATGTTGAGGAGATTGACTTTATCTTTCACTTCTTGAAGGTGTTGTCTTGCATTTGCAGCCACTAATCTAGCCTTCTTGGCCTCTCAACCATTCTTCATTCAACATTTCGGACCTTTTAATCTCTTCAATGCCAAAGTTCACAAAATCAGTCCTCTTGATATCTTCATGTCCACTAATGAGTGTAGGGTTGCCATCAAGAAATGATATCATATCGTTTTCTTGCTCATGATCACAAGCTTTCTTTTCATGAGAATGATAATGCAATAGGTTGTTGTCCTCAAACTAATCTATTATGACATCATTCCATTATAAAATGCCTTCTTCATTATGTGAAGACAAAAGACTAGTGGCTGCTCCACTAAGTAGAGGATCATCCTCCTTGATATCTTGTGCCTCCAATAGACTTCCATATGAATGAACAACATTCATTGAACTACTGTGATGAGAAGAAGAAGCAATGCTAAACTCACCTATTGAAGCATCACAAGAAACCTTATCTTCATGTAGGTGCTCCAAAGCAAATGGTTTGTCTTCAAACATTACTTGTCCCTCTTCAACTTTGAAGTCATCCGGAAGTGTCATGTGCCCATCTTCTTCCTCTATGATGGTTTGATTTTTATTCTCCATAAGATCAGCTGTATGCTGCTTATCAACTGCTGCAAACTCATTGTAGAGGTTTCTAGACACCTCACTTGTAGAGACCTCTTGTTCTTCCTTCCTTTCATTTTGAGATGTAGACTTCTTAGAAATCGAAGTCATATATTGAGATAAACTGCCTCTAGTTGCAGGTTCTCTAAGCAATTTACTTATTTCTTTGAACTCTTTCAAAAACTTATTAATACTTTTGTCCCACTGCTTCTGAGTGCTTGAAGTAGCCATGGTTCTCTTTGAACTGTAGCTGAAACTCACCCAACATGATGGTAGGACAATGGCTCTGATACCACTGTAATGACCCTGCTCAAATCTGACCTCAAAATGCTAATTTTTGGCCTTGGAAATTTCATCAAACACTTTGCATACAAGGGTCATATGACTGATATAACATTTCAGTTTTCTTTAATGGCTCTTCCTTCACTTAACATCAATGAGAATGCTTGCAAGAAGACTCTAGATTGTCTAAACAATGACCTAACATGAATGTGCAACTTATTTTGGCAATCTTCAATTCATATACATGATTTAAACATGAGAATTGATCACCTATAGCCAACTGGTATTTTAACAAACAGTTGGTATGCAAAGTAACAAACTGAATACCAATGATATCGAATTGCTCAAATGACACCAGCAACTTATATCTCCTTATTGCAGTATAATTATCCAATACAATGCTCATACAAATTGGCCAAGACTCTTGGCATTTACATTAATTTCAAAATATGATAATGCACACCTACAGCTGAAACTTATAACACCTAAAATGCAATGCTAACATGAATGATAAACAAAGGAACCTGGAGAAATGATGATGCCTTAGAAGAGAGCTAATGAAAGAATCAAGTTTCAAGCAAAATGAACTCCTCTTAGGCCCCAATCGAAGCTTTCACCCAGCCACCTTTGTTCTTGCCTAGCAATATTTTAGATAAATAAATGCAGCTATTAAACTCTACCTCTTGGCACTTGAAATGATTATCTCGGCGATAGCAATTGAATGCAACAATACCCAGAACCATAAGATGCTTCAATGATGAGATATGAACAAAAATGTCTTGCCAATGGTGCCCTTGCTGTAGTATATCAGACCATTGAAATTATTTACTAGCAACCTGATAGCTACTTTAAAATACTCCAAAACAATTTCCAAGCTCTCCCAAGATGAATGCTCAAATACCCACAAAGAAATAACGCACGAATGAGGCCACACAAGCAAAAATCTGAATATGATATGCAAAATCGTGGCTCTAATATGCAGACTTATATGACTGAAAATATTATATGAGAACTTCTGACAATGACTGAATGAATGCAATCATCCTTCTCAATGCAAAATTGATGAAGACTATGAACTCCAAAATGTCTCCAACAATGCTCCAAATCAAGGCATACAACAACTTGGCCAAAGGCCACTAAGTTTTAACAATGAAGCTCAAATAGAAAGTTTGTAGTAACTTTCTCCCAGCTGCAATAATTCAAGTGATATTTCACACCCTCAAAATTGCTCACCAATTGAGAGTTTTCGTTCTCAATGGCCAAAGACAACTGCAGAAACCCTAGGTTCCACAACCATCAAACATCAACATCAACAACAACAAATCTGGATGATAGGAAATGAGCCCATGATGTCTATTTATACTTTTTCCTCAAGAGGTCAGCCTCCTTCTAGAACTTTCCCAAGTCACCTTCTAGAAGGAATATTATTTTATTTTATTTTATTATTTTGCACTTTATAATAAAATAATTATTCATAACATAAAGTGCAAACATAAGATTAGTTTATAACATGAGGTTTCTAAAAATAGAAACATATCATTAGAACACCTCCATATGAAGAATAAATCACAAAATGAGCCAACCAATCAACTGGGTATCTGCCAAACGACCCTCTTATCAAGCTCCATTAGCCTACGACGATCAAGAATAGGCTAATTCCTCTAAACTCCATTGCTCATGAAAAAGGGGACATTACAGTATATGCATATGTGTATGTCTATGTATATGCAAAAACAAATACTACAATATGGTAGATCAAATATGAAGGTGGCAAATTTTTCTCGTTTGCTATGAAATCAATAGCACAATGACTCTTTCAACAATGCAACTTAATCAAAGTAGAGTTTCTCGCACTACAATATTCAATATTGCATTTACTTCACCCGCTTGCATTTACTTTACCTGATCCTATTGTGTAACAACAGCGGAATACATTAAGCCTCGCGCAAGCAAACACTTACCATTTAGCTCCCATGTACTGAGGCTTCCAACTCCTATATGTATTTGTATGTATATGTATGTATGCATATGTATGTATATGTATGTATATGTGTTTGTATATGAATATGTATATGCATATGTGTATGTATATGTAAATGTATATGTATATGTATATGTATATGTATATGCCTATATAAATGTATAGGTATGTGTATGTATATGTAAAATTGAAACTATTGTATTCCTTTTTTGATCATTCACAGATATAGATTTACATACACATGGAGACACATATTTTTTAATATGTTTATGTGTAATTGCTACTTTAAATATATCTATGGTTATATGTATGTATATTCATATATCCTAATGTGCTTGATTTTGTATGAATACTAGTAGGCTATCTAAGTACATTCAAGTTGCATAGTCCAATCAATTGTTGAATTTAAAAAGGGTAAAAAATAGCAACGAAACTATTTGTACTATAGGCAACATAAAGAGGAAATATCCATGAAGCACCACAAAAAATACTTGCAGCAAAGGATAACTGCAACAACCACACCTACATGTCAAACTGCTAACAATCCTCCCTTGCAACACCCATTTGCAATGGCAGATGCCACCCCTTATATACAATCTTAGAGCAACTCCACTGCTACACCAACACAGCGACAACACCTCAAAGAAATATTCAATAATAGTTGTCTTGTTGTAGTGAAGCAATTTTGACATTGTATAGATGCACTTTCCAGTCTTTATGTTTTCCAAATATGTAGAGAGAGCTACATATGGATGTGCACTCGAATGTCAAGGTCAGGAGCCCCATGTGTAAAGTGTTGTTCTAAAAAAGGAACCCATCACTTTAGCTCTACAAATGGCATGGACCCAAGCCCACAGCCATTGTTACTCAAAAAGTTAACACAGGTTTAAGAAATGCTTATTGCTAGGGTGGCTCTAGTTTTAGAGGTGTCCCACACCAGAAGAGGGTAATTTAAATATAGGGTCATACAATAACCTTCCCTCAGGATATCTTGAGCATAGCAAAACTTTTGCTACACCAATTGCAAAACCTTGAGGTTGTGATCGTCTGCATAACCACCATTGAAGGTGGGAATTACGATTGTTATGTTAATAAGCATCATGTCATGGATGCATTGAAATACAAAATTCAATATGAAAAATGCTACAATGATGTTGAGGCTCTTAATATGTTACCTAATGTTGTTGATGTGCCCAATTTCTTGCATACAATAGACCAAGTTTATGATGAAGAGATAATGCCATCAACCAGCTCAACAAATGTTGGTCAAGAAGAAAATGGCTCTACAAACTTTTCATCATTTATTCTGATGCAGGAGCATCCAGTGGTGTGAGGGCAATCTTGCATCACCCAAAAAGATGATTCCCATTTTTGTTCCTATTGTTTTCTTTTTGTAGATGTTTTTGTATTTCTGGATACCCTTTTCGTCGAATAAGAGTTTCCAACTTTTAGAACTGCTTTTCTGCTTTTTCTGCTCAACTACTATTTTTAGCAGGTTTGAATTTGAAGTTATGGGAAGACAAAAATTTATGGGAAGGTTCGGGATGGAAAAATACACAGTCTGGTGAAAGAATCAAGTCAAGATCATTCACGACTTGAAAGTTATTCAAGTTCCAATTTCTACTTTTTGCCCTGAAAAACCTTCCGAGCTCAATTTGAGGCACCAAATGATCCCGGATGGACCTGAAAATTTGCGGAAACACCAAAGTAGTCCGCCAAAGGCTTATTTTGTGGAAAATCATCTTTTCGAGAACTTTCCGAAAAGGTATTATCATTGAAGATCCGTCAGTCGGATTAAAAGTTATGGCTGCCGGAAGTTGGTGCATATTTTAGAAATGTGCTAATTTTCAACTGTGAATTTAAACTTGAATTTCAAATTGTAATTTTGGTAAACCGTCAAAAATTTATCTCGAAAGGTTGTTTTTGGGTTCCAAATTTGGGTCTATTAAGGTTGGTTTGCTATATTTTTGGGTAACCTTTTGGGGAAAGAAGTT